>JAKSZP010014666.1:0-137189 GCA_022478985.1 Massospora cicadina | reverse complement strand
GGGTACTCCAATCAGAGGATCTATCCGTTACCAGCTTCCAGAGTATATTTACCAGTGTCCATTGACCTGTTTAACCATAACATTGAATTTGGGTAATAAGGGCTCATTAGAACCCCGCAGATGGCCATAAGTTCATTGAGTTTGGGTAAAAAAGTGCGAGGTGAAGTTGGTCCTGTTATCAGTAAGGATGAACTGAGGACATCTGTGTCACTGGATTATACATCATCACAAACTTAGCCACAGTGACTGCCCCCAGATCGCATATTTCCTGTGCATCAACCCACCTGGTCAAGTGGTCAATCGCCACCAGAATATACTTGGACCAGTTTGCTCCAGTCGACTAATGCCCCACCACATCAATAGAAACTGTATGCCAAGCAAAATGAGGTTTACTAAATGCTATGAAGACTTTCAGCAGAATGGCTTTTCAACTTGGCACTGGTGGCAGCAAAAGATTGTTTTGAGCACATCAAATTTCATCCTTTCCCCATATTACTGCATGAGTAACATTTCCAGGACCTTGCATACTCCACCATGTCTGACTGCTTGGTTTGCGCTCATAATAATGTTTAATCACGCTAAAAAGTCTTGGGATATTCATGGTAGTGTCCCCTAACCGCTTGTAAAACTCACCATTCTTATGGAACATATTGACCCATATTCCATCTAATACCCTGATGACTTGGGGCAGTTCATCATCGTATTTCCCACTGAGCATCTTGTTAAACATTATATCGCTGAGATCCGCCGTAAATGGCAATGGGTTGGCAATCTTGATAAGCAATCAGCGTTTTGGTGTTTAGCTCTGGATCAGTAAATGATTTCAGAGTCATAAGCCTGCAGCTTAAGAGCCCATCGGGCTAGACTCCACTCAAACTCTCTGAGATTCTGCAACCAGCGTAACGACGCATGATCTATTACAACTTTAAACTTTAACCCAAGAAAATATACCTTGAATTGCTTGTATGCGTAGATCACCTCTAAGCACTCCTGCTCAGTCATGGTGTAATTGCGTTTGTGGCAGTTCAAGCTACGACTGCACTATGCAACAAGATTCTTTTCCTTCTCATCATCATTTTTTGTAATAGAACTTCCCCAACGGTCAAAAGTGATGCATTCTTCTGAACAATATACTCTCTTTCAAGATTCAGATAATGTAGCACTGGTGCGCTGATTGATGCCATCCAAAGTTTATTGAAGGAACATTGGCAACGTTCCATCCATTGAAATGCGGCATTTTTCTAAGTAACTCAAACAGAGGTCCTCCAATACAACTGAAGTGAAGATAAAGCGTCAGCAGTAACCACCCATTGTCAGGATCACAGGTTGATACCACGTATCACTTGTTGTAATTTAGCCAGTTGTCCCAAAGTCCCAGGATGTTGGATACTTAGCTTGGTTGCTTTTCTTGGTCAAGGAGTCTAGTTAATCCAGATATCAAGTCTGGTGTAGCAAATTCCAAATAAATTCAATGTTTACTTAAAATTGTGAAAAGGAGAAAAAGCGTAAAGTTTATTACTCAGTACCAGATTTTTAAGGGTAATCAGGGAAGTTTCTTGGAAAAAATCTAAACTTCCCAAGATTAGATCTAAAAAATGAATGAATCGGGGAATTGGTGGCATCCCATTTATCTTGGTACATTGGCTTGTGCTCGTCTCATAGCTTGGGTTTGAACCCTGGCAGAAGGATGGGCTTTTTGGTTAGTTTGGGATCAATTCCCGTTATCCAATTCATCCAAATCGGCCATTCAGGTAGGAATCCTGTCAATACCCCCTCTGGATCTTGGCGCAGGGGATAAAACGGACTGAGAAAGCGACTATGTACATGATTTATGACTTTTCCCTGAACAGCCACTACAATTGAGTGTTCATTACATCATCTATAAATGACTTGATAAGGACCTTACCTGTTGGTGCCCAGTTTTTATTGTGACCTCCAGGCTTGTGATGGTAGAATAGGACGAGGTCACCTGGTTGGAAGGTGTGTAGGGGATCATGCTTATCATTGAATTGAACAGTTTCTCTACTGGTTGTGTTGGACATGTTTTTGGTAGCCAGGGACTGAATTCTTATGATTTTATTTACAATAATTCTCATAGAGACTTCAGGTGCTTCAGGAGAAGCATGGTCAAGCCTTGCTGGGACTTTGGAAGGCAGATGGGTATTAATGACATACAACTATTAGAATGGCGACATTTTAATAATTTGATGGTAACTAATCCAATAGGCCAAAATTGCACTAGGCAAATATTTAAGTCAACGAAGGGGGTCATTAGTAGTCAATTTCTGGAGGGTTGTAGTTTAAGTAACATTTACCCGCTCTACCATTCCATTGGTTGCAGGATGGTAGGGGGTGGAGAATACCTGCGTGGTTCCCATTATGTTGGATAAATCTTTTACCAGCGTCAAGCGTAATTTTGTTCATTATTGGAAAGAATGATGCTAGGGCACTAATGCTGGTTGATAATCCTATTATACAAAAATGTGACGGTAGCCTTCGCTGAAACGGTGGGTAGTGATATGGCTTCGATCCATTTAGTTAGATGGTCCATGGCTAGTAGGAGGAACTGATGTCCTTTGGAGGATCAAGGAAGAGGTCCCATAACATCAATGCTAATAGTTATGAAATGGTTCACAGGGTTGGATTACTGGATGTTGAGAGCGGGGATTGGGTCTAGCTTGGCTTTTACATATAAGACAGGACTCCATTACATCCTGGATAGAAACAAGCATTCCCTCCCAATAACATTGAGTTTTAAGTAACTGGTAGGTTTTCTGAATTCCTCATGGCTGACTTACCGATGTGCTTCTAATATGACATTAGTTCAAGCTGATGGTCTTACATAAGGAACCCATTGTTTAGATACAAGTTTGCACAATTTACCGTTCTTGTTTTGGAGATTTGCTAATCTTTTTGCTAATTTCTTTTGGAGGGTCGGGGATTCATCCTTCCATAACTGTGGTTGGGCTAGGAGGTCATAGAGTCAATCCTCTTCAGGGTCAGTTATAGTTAAGATGGGAAGCCGAGATGGGCATTCCACAGTTTGATGGATTGTCCCTGGTTGGTGGATAGTGGAAAAAGTCGTAATTTTGAAGTTTTAACGCCCGCCAGGCTAATATCCCATCATTATACTTCATTTGCTGTAGCCAACGTAAGGAAGCATGATTGGTTATGATGGTAAAATGCTACCCATATAAATAGGGTCAGAATTTCTTAATGGACAGTAAGACCGTCAAGCTTTTGCATTCTGTAACGCTATAATTATGTTCAGCTTTAGATAAGGTCTTACTGTAGTAAGCGATGGGATGGTCCACGAAGTTCTAATCGTGCTGAGATAATATGGCTCTGTTGGCAATATCGCTATCATCAGTAAAGAGAAGGAAGGGTTTATCAAAATTTTGATGAATTATTAATGGAGAGTGGGAGAGAGAGACACATAGCAGGTCGAAGGCCTTCTGTTGCTTTTCATTCCACTTAAAGGATATTCCTTTTTTCAGTAGATACACCAGAGGATTGAAGGTGTCTGCAAAATGGGGGATAAATTGGTGATAATAGCCACTATTCCTAGGAAAATTTTTACATCTTGGAGGGATTTATGGGTGTCATCTTCTCAATAGCCAAGGCCTTATCATCCGTTGGAGATATTCTGGCTTTAAAGACCTTATGACCCAAAAATTCCATCTCACTCTGGAAGAAAAATCATTTTAATGGCTTTAGTTTTAATATTGATTTCCATTACCGCTGAAAGTATTGCCTAAGGTGATCTAGAAGTTCATTAAAGTTTCTTGAAAAAATGGTAATATCATCAAGATAAACTAGTACGCAGGAGCGTTTTAAATCGCCTAGTAGTCCATCCATAGCGCGTTGGAAGGTAGCCGGGGAATTACAAAACCACTGAGGTATTTTAGTAGGCTCAAATAGTCTTTCACTTGTGATATGTGCGCATTTTTCTCAAACTTGTGGTGAAAGATCTACTTGCCAGTATTCACTGGCGAGATTCATAGCTGAGAAATAATGGAACCCTGACATTAGATTCAAAAAGGTCTTCTATACATGGCAGGGGGTAACTATCTTTGCGAATGATAGAGTTGAGACGGTAATAATCCATAACAACATGGTGACCACAATCCTTTATTTTGAATTAATAAGAGTGGGGAAGCAAATGGACTTTTGGAAGGCACAAGTAACCCGGCCTCCAACAGCTGCTATAACTCTAAGGCCACTTGAGCTTCCTCCACTTTAGATTTTTGATATGATTAGATTTAAATGGAGGTTGATCCTCAGTTTCAATTTGATGAATTACCCCAGAAATTTTTCCCATAGTCATTTGGTCCCTAAGGGTAAAATATTGCAATACTTCTCAAGGAGGGCTTCGACATCCTGGAGTTTGTTTGGAGTAAGACTATCCCCAATTCTTTTGTCAACCAAAGCTATGGTGGGTGGGAGATCAAATCCTAAATCCTGTAACGAGCCAAAACAATTTACATAGGCAATACTCTTAATGGGCATAGTTTTACATAAGCAATAGGGCATGCCAAGGGACTGGAGAGTTTTAAGGGTTAAGATCCCTAATAGAATAGAGATAGATTTCACTTAGGCAGGATCCAATATTCCCAGGCAGGTCAACGCTTCCTTGATGGAAGGGTTCAGGTGCTCACTAAGCTCCAAAATATGATCAGGAGGGGTAAGAATCTGAATCCCTGTATCTACAATAACTTGTGAGCCTGAGGGTATTGTAATAGAATGAAGGATATACAAAGGGATCCCTTCTTTGGCATCCACAGCCTCTGGGGGTAACTTAGTCTTTCCCCTAAGACTTGGTACTTAAACTTGCAAGTGGAGGATGGGTATTCGAGGAAGTGGATACATTTTTTAGGAGCTTCTTTATTTTTGATGGAAAGTTCAGATAATCATGGAATCTGATACCCCTAGTAGGGATAGGTTTTTTCCTTGTGGTTGATGATGCAGTTAAACTCCCATATCAGTTGGACCCCAATAAGCAACTCGCAGTTATCATTTTCTGCGCAATGGCAGGGGCAGTAATTAATAACTTCACATAATGAAGAGGTAAAGCAGAATAGGCTCCTATTGCCTTAGTAAACTGAGTACCTGCCGTCCCATATTAAGCTTCATGAATCAAGTCTGGAGTTATTTTTATCTTTTTGGATAAGCTAGGAGGAAATAAAGTTAACTGGAGAACCAGTGTCAATTATCGCCAGAACTTTACCCTTATGAACTACTACTTTGAATAAAACCACCAGCGGTCCAAATTGGGGTGTTAATAGCTAGTAGACTGTCATTAGATATTTGCAGTGAAGCAAGCGGAGGATTCTGTTGTGGCTGTCTGAAATTTTCCCCCTATGCTGCAAAAGAAGAATGTCTTAGGTCAAACTAGCTGAAAAGGGGAAATGTCAGCTATTTACGAGTTTGCAATGATCCCAAGCGCAATTTTGATAATAATAACGAGTTTTATCGACCAAAAGACCCTGGTCAATTCTTGGTAGAACCACAAATTGGGGTAGCCCCCATTCAAATCCTTCATGGGCAATAAACGTAAATTGAGCAGTCAGATTACTCTGACAATGTGATGGACCCTGGGGCGTCCATCAGATGGTACTCCCCCAGCTTCCAACGGGTCCTTCCAAGCACATACGGGGAAACCCCCTTTTATAGGCTTGGCTGGGGTCCCCTAAGGTGCAATAAATTTCTCAAATGAGGATTGGCCAAAGTTCATCAGATCATTACCCCACAGGTACATTTTGGCTAATAATAATTCCCCTTCCATTGTTCAGCCAAAATGAAGTGAATATCCTGAGCTTCAAAAGGCTGCTTACTCATTTTTTCTAATTTGGAAAAGGTTAAGCTATTCTGAAACTATTCTTGAATCTCCCTCGATCCTTGATACATTTTAAATACTGAATGGTCAGATGTCAAAGGGGGTCATTTTCTTTATTTTCTTGCTCTAATAATAAAATTCTAAAACCATCTTTTTATTAGTGCTTTATATTTACTTTTATTTAAAACCTTTGTGGAATCCAACAGCGTAGGCACCAGCGAGAAAAAATTGGTTTGATTCCTACAAAATGGTGCTCACTACAGGGAACACCTGTAAAACTTTTCTCTCTCATTGCAATCACTTTTGCAACTTATTCAATTCAAGTCTGATTCTAGTTTGATAATCTCACAGAGGGAGATTAGTCTGCGCCATTTCAGGGAGCAGTTGGGCAAGTAAGTTAAGAGGAGCAGGTGGTAGGCCCGCGGCCTCAAATGTTTGAAAACGCCTCAGAGAAACTGGCGGAATAGAAAAATAAAAAATTGGCAGTCACTATTTCCCCAGAAATCCTCACTTGGCAAGCACAATGAAACCAGTACATCAACACGCCGCACTCCCAACCACTCTTGTTGGTGGAATATAAAGTCCGTGTGTTTCTGGACATCCAATAAACAGCTTTATGGGAAAAATTTTGTGGGGATATGCACACTTTTTTCCTGAATGCGGTGTACGTCGCACCTCACTCCATGTCATGCAGTTGGCTGGACCTTGGTTTCAAAAACAAGGAGGCAGCAGACAAAGCTGCTGCAGTGCGCGTAGTGATCAACCTCCCCAAAGGGCAACAGGTCATTGAAACCAAACGCACCAGATGGACAAAATCCAACAAAATTTTCCTCATGTTTGACTTTTTTACTACTACGGTCAAATGTGCCATTTTGGAGCAGCACCTGAAAGATGGTCTCACCATATATGGCGAAATACAATCTTTTGAGATGCAACGCTTTATGCTGATGCCACACCTGTGCACCAGCAAAGCCATCGCAGTTCTGACCCCAACCAAGGAGATTGTGAAGGACCTAACCCAGATCCCGCACTCCACATATATCAATATCGAAGGGCATACCACCCACCCTTTCTGGGTAACCGTGGACAGCGCACCCCCCATCTGCACCCACTGTGATGCATTCAGCCATAAGGCACACGCATGCCCCATCAAGGAGGGCATCACATTCCAAGAGCACACCTCATTGGCCATGGCCGACAGAGAGGCGCACTACAAACCAACCACAAGCACCAAAGAGGCTTTCCCATGGGGAGCATAAGGCTGCTACCTACTGGTAAAACCTATCTCCCCTCAAGAGCGGAAGAAGGCAAAACAGGCCCACAGGGCCGCAGCCAAGGAAACGGCTAAAGTCACCTCCACTATCCCACACTCCCAATGCCAGGAGGACATTGAAACCTTTGCAGCGGAAGCAACTTAAGAATCCATCAGCTAATCAGATTGGGAAGCCCATACCGATTGGGCCAACCAATCTGAGGATCTGATGGGTGACTCAATCTCACCCAACCTTTGCAACCAAGGTCCAGTTGAAACTGACTTGGTTTCCAAACTACCTAAAATTTTTTTTTCAACCCGATCATTGGTGCACTGAACTCATCTGCACCACAAAAAATTTGTTTGACGTTGGGGAAACAAAAAGCGAAGGCAAAAGCCAATGCAAACCTTTCTGCTAAAATTAACAAAACTACAGATAGTGTTGCTGTAAACACCCGCACTGCCATGAAGGCCTGTGGGGATCTAGAGGAGGCTAGTGGGCCCAGGTGCCCACCCCCTCGCACCTAAGGTGTGCTGGGGGAAACCTTCACTTTAGGGACACTGAATATCGCCAGACTCAAGGCCTCGCCATCCTGGACTAGGAAACTGAGTTTTTTACAAAAAATTTATCCGTGGAAATTCTGGCCATCTAGGAGTCCCACTGTCCACAAGGTTCCGAGGATGCTTGGAAAACCATGCTCCTCCCTTCCCTATCCTTTTGGTCAGAGCACTGTGGGGTGCTAGTTTGGAAAACAATTTTCTAAATTTTTATCATCAAAATCCTTCCTCAATGGCTGAGTCCTCATTGTCACTTTCTCATGGGCTGACATGGCGCATGCTATCATCAACATCTATGTCCCAACCTGTGCATGAGAGCGTCAGGAATTTTTCTCATTGGTCGAATCCCTCCTGTTACCCCTCAGACCCTTTTTATAGTCAGCGACATGAACTGTTGGCTAAACACACCCATGGACTGTTAGCCTTCCTCCTCCCACGCCCCCCAGGGTCACATAGAACTTTGTGTTCGAAAGACCACCCTGGGTTAATAGATGCGCTGCTGCGGCAACCCCCACTGCTCAAAAACATGATACGCCCCCACGTCCACAATGGCCAATTAAGGTCCATGACCCGCATTGACCTTATCCTCACACCAGCAAAATTCCAACCTCACATTTCCCACTTCCTAAAAACAAAATTGAATTCTCCAACCACCGGCTGGTCTCAATAACCTACCACCTACCTGTCACAGTGGCTAAGGCCCCACATTGGTGGAAGCTCTGCCCTCCCGAACTTGTGTCACCAGGATTTTCCACTTGGGTGGAATCAGCAACTTTGGCAAAAGAGTTTGTTACACCATTTTGCGCGGACCTCATCTCTACATGGTCAGCCTTCAAAGAGGATACCATCCGCCACTCTCACCACCTCTCCTCCTGATGCTCACGAGCCACATTGGCCATCATTTTGCGCGCTCTGGCAGAGTTGGCACACCTGGATTCCAACATCCCAGCTACAGGCTACAGACCTGCATGGGGCTGGAAGTGGGCAGAAGCAGCTGCCCACCTCAACGCACTCGAAAGGCAACACAAACATCAGGTTTGTGTTCAGTACAGGGCCAAACGCATTACAGAGGGCGACAAGTGCACCACATATTTTTTTAAAATAAATTTTGCACCACGCCAGAGCATGGCCTGCACACATGTGCGAAGATCAGATGATTTTGTCATGAATATGCCAGCCAAAGTGGCAATCGAAATACAAAAGTATTACTTCAAGTTATACTGATCCAATCCAATTTAGCTGCCTTAAGTAGCGGACTTTATTGACCAAACCCACATATGCACTATTTCCCAATACCCATAATTAATGAATTTGATTACTCCAATGAACTCTGAACAGCCATCTGCGGTGCACAAAATCAGAAATGCCAGGCCCAGATGGCATCCCATGTGAATTCTATAAAAAGTAACTCAAATATATATCCCCACTGCTTGCCTCACTTAACCAGAGCCTTCTGGAAACGCGCCTCCTACCAGGAGGACAAGAGGCCTTCACCGTCACACTCTTTAAGAAAGGGGACAAGCTAGACTTAGCCAACTGGCGCCCTATTTCTTTAACTAACATGGATACAAATTTTTTAACTAAAATCATGGCTAACCATTTAGGGATTGTAGCATCTGCCACCATCTCCCTAGAACAATTCAGTTTCATGCCCAGAAGGTCAATTTGGGACAATGTGTACTCTGTGGCTATTGCATGCCAGTCCACAGCCTCTGGGGCACCTGTATTCTTGGACCAACAGAAGGCCTATGATAGAGTAAGCTGGGAATACCTCAGGGCCTGCCTCCATCAATTCCGCTTACCCCCTCGCTTCATCAACTGGGTAATGCTGCTCACAGAATCTGCAACAATGGCAGTGCGTGGCCCTGGCTTCCTAACGGAAGTAGTCCGCCCTCAAAGGGGCTTATGACAAGGGGACCCCCTTAGCCCACTCTTATACAACTTCAGCCTTTACCCACTACTTCGAAATGTGAATGCCCACCTCACTGGGGTCCATGTGCCAGGCCAAGCCCTAGTCAAGATGATGGCATTTGCAGATGACTGTATGGTTGGGGTGTCTAATAATAAAGATGCACGCGCGCTTGAAGCTCTCATCCAGGAGTATTCCCAGGTTAGTAATGCTGCACTGAACGCTTCCAAAACCAAAATCATCCTCCTTGGTCAGTTTCAGAACTGCTGGGCCCCAGCGACCAGTGCCCAGCCCAGCCCATTTGCTCGCATACATGCTCGCCCTCCCTTCTCACCCCACACCGCCCCACTAGTGCTCCCCTTCGTGCCACGCCCTACCATAGTGCCTGTCCGCCATCTGGGCGTGTGGGTGGAGGCAGGCGGGTACGCATCAGCAGTAATGGAAAGTCATATTCTAGACAACGTGATGAAGTACATCGCCTCATTCAGAGCCCACCCTACTTCCTTTACTGGAAGGGTTGTTTTATCCAAATCTATGCTCCTCTCCAAACTCTAGTTTGGAGCCCACGCCATCCCCTTCTCCCCAGGCTTTTTCAAATCCTTGTATGCCCTTCTGAAAGGATGGCTTTGGTCAGGCCTTCGCCACCAGTACGGCTAGAGGTCATGTTTGGCCCTCATCATCATGGTGGCATGGGCCTTCTTGACTTTAAAGCCCATGCTGCCAAGATCCTGGGCACCTGGATTGCGGCTGTCACCGCTCCTACGCTCCCCTCCCAACACTGGTCCCGCGCGGCCCGCTCCAACTTCTCCCGCGCCTTGGGCCTTAACAATCCATCGAACCCTCACTCCTTGATGAAAGCCTGGCTTACCACCCATCGGCCACAGGTCCTCACGGTACTAAAACCCACTACAAACGAATCCTCCTCTCCATGCGGAGCGCTGAGTGGAGAATTCATATTAGTGGACACACAGCCCAGAGAGGCCGCCCCTCTCCTCAGTTCACACAAGAGGTACAGGGGTTACCCATTCAAGATGGCGTGATCCCCACACGGCCCCATGTCCTATCCAGGGTGGACTACCTGGACATGATGGACATCCCTTACTCCATTGAGACTCAGAAGACTATTTGGAAATACGCACACCATCCTCTGTTGCAGCCTCAGATCTTTTCCCATGTGTGGCGCTGCCTGAGGCGGGTGTACCATATGGCTGAGCGCTCTAACGCTTTACACTCATCCGCGTCGTGTGTGGCCAGTATGGAACGCTGTTCCACCGCATGGAGAAGTGCCCCACCTCTAAAGTGATATGGCGCGAAGTTCAACGTCTGCTTGGCCAGGATCAAACACATCCCTTCAGTCTATCAAAAATATGTTTGCTTTATCAATGGCCTCCCCCCTTCCACCCTCCCTCCGTGATCTGGTGGTTGCAATCGCCATGTGGACTATCCACACGATTGTCTTGGATGCCATCGCAGGCTCCACCCCCACCCTCCCAGAAGCTGTCCACAGATTCCGGTCCCATTTGGTGGACCACTTTCAGGCGTGGATGTTTGGATACCTCCCACTGCATCACCGACAGCTGGTCTCCTCCTGGTTCCCAGTTTGGTTCATCAAATCAGACCCTTTCCTCCACACGTGTTCAATTGTGGCTACGGCCCCTTCACACGTTCCCTCCCCCTCCCCATAGTGGCGTTCCAGCTGGCAACAAGAGATAGCATCGCTTCTCTGGGGTGCCTTCCCTGTTACTAAGTTTTGTTTCTTTTGGGTCAAATTCAGAAGTGTCCGTCCCATGGTCGGCCTTCCTCGCAATATATTTAAATTTAAATACAGGGAACACCTGTATAACAAGAATACTTTCTTGAAAAGAAACTCTCCAGCGCCTTATACCCCTCTTAAAGAGCTGGAGCAGCACCCTTTAAAAATTTCTCTAAAACACAAGTACACCACTGGTGAATTAAGTATTGCTTCCTTTTTGTATGTATATGAATCTGTTATGCGTGGCGCCACTAATAAGCAAAAGATTTGACACATCCTTACATGCTTAAGTTGCTTGGCACATGAAATGATAGTTCCTCACATGGATAATCTGCATACTTGGGAAGAGGTGAAAGAGGATCACTTAGCTGAATTTGAACCAAAGCAGAGTATTATCAGGAATAAACAGGCCTTTATGAGCCTTAGTATGTATGAGGGTGAACTGACCACTGCCTTTGCTGAGCAATTTTATCTCACCGCGTAATGATTGTTAAAAGTTAACATGCTAAACCTGGATGATGCTATCGCAGCCATGTTAACTGGGTTAGCTTCTCAACCTTCTCTTTCCAGGCATATCATTTCAGTGAAACGTAACTTTAAAAACATCTGCGACATAAAGAAAGCTCTGTTAGACGTTACTGATTTTCATTCCTATGCAACACTAAGTGAAAATGAGGTGGAAACTGCAGTTCTAATCATTGAGGAGCTTCCGCCTGTAGAACAGTTGGGGATGAGCACACCTGTACTTACCCCAGTAAAACTTGCTTCTACAGTGCAATTCAAAAACAGTATCACTCCCTCCTATACTTTAGAGCATTTTAAAGTAGCTAATACCATACTCCCAAAAAAGCTCATTAAAGCCACTGTGCCTTCCCTCCAGCCAACCTGGTAAATGCGCGCCCTAAGGCTATCCAATCTCTTGTGGCCATCTCTATTAACTCAATCGCAGCCTTGCCAGTTGTGGAGAATACCCTTAGGGATAAATCTGAGGGGGTGATGATGTAGGCTACTATTTATTGGGAGCTCCCGCGGAAGTGGAGGTCCCTGATTGATTGAACGCTTAAGGAGTAGATGAAACCACCATACCTGAGGAAAAGTACCTCAGACAAATATTAGGGTGCTCAAAAGTTATTGAAACTGCCAGCGATGGTGATGAGTTCTTGGCTGTCTTGATCTGACCTCTTCAGCAGGTCCATACCATGAAATCCATACTAGATAAATACCCTGAGAATGCTTGTAAATTAATTTTTACTTTCCAGCTCAAGGAGGTCTTGGCCTTGTCTCCTAATTTTTTGGAGGAACACTCATCAAGGCTAAAGTGGTCAACAAAAAGTCCAGGTAATGGCCATCCTGGATACTGGCTCCACGGTTAACGTAATCTATACTAAGCTCATTAAAAAGATAAAGCTGGCGCCTGATTTGGAGTACAATCAAGAGTTTTGAACTGCTGGCCCAAACAACACTCGCGCCATTGGGGCATATTCTTCCCTTCCCATTTGAATTGGGAAGCTCATCTTATCATTCCCTGCAGTGGCCTTGGACAACAACGCCTATGATATGCTCATAGGTACCCAGTTTATAATTAAGAACGAAAGAATAATCAACATGAAGCAAGGTTTTCCCTAGTTACTCAACTATGAAGTCCCTTTAGTCTTATCCAAAAATGAGCCTGGCAAGAACGAATACTCTTGCCTGGTTGAATATCCCTTTTCAGCTATAACTTTTTATTATACAAACTCTGGGAGCAACACCAAGAAATTACCTAATTCAGTAAATGTTAGAGACGGTATCACTTTCTATGCTGCAGAATAGGTCTTGATTAATCCTGGTAAACAAAGAGTGTTTGACACAAAAATCAAGTTCAAAATTCCACATCATTGCTTATTGCACCTCGTAAGTATTGAGAGCGTTAGCTCCTTGGAGCCTTTTGTATTGCCTGGGATACTAGACCCAGCTTACCAAAGGTCAATTAACATTCTACTAGGAAACCTCAACGGCAAGGAGATAGTCATGGGAAAACACCAGGAGATTGGCAGAGGCTTTCTACTCCAAGTGGAGGGCATTGAATATATCCACTCCATTGGCTCTATGACAGGTTTGGCTTACCCATGGATAACTTGGTGTGTGCCTTGCCCAATGTTCATATTTTGGATAAGCTGACCATAGAGGAGTTGGAAAAAGTCCATACTTTGCTAGACGAATAATGACATATTCTCCAAATATGATAATGACTATGGCCACATTAAGGGCTAGTGCCACTCCATTGATGTGGGTGATGCTCATCCTATGAGTTCCAAACCTTATTGCAAGTCAAAGGTGGATGAACAGCAGATGAGGACGAAGCTCCAGCAGTTACTAGAAGTGGGGTTATTTATTTCTTCACAGAGTCCTTGATCTTCCCCCCATTTTGTTAATTAAAAAACGGAGGTCATTGGATAGTCATGGACTACCGCAAGTTAAATTAAACTCATAAAAAATGATAGCTATCCACTCCCCCGCACTGATGACGCCCTGGCTCAACTCTTTGGCTCTAATTTCTTCTCCGCCATGGACTTGGCTAGTGGCTATTGGAAAATGGACCTTTTTCCTGAAGACCAGGATAAATGTGCTCTCATTTGCAGCGAGGGTCTCTTTCAACCCACTCGATTACCTCAAGGGTTGTGCAACGCATCTTCAACTTTCCAGCGTGCTATGGACCATATTATGCAGGACTTGAGGTTGAGTTGAGACATTGTCTATCTTGATGACATCACGTTATTCTCAACAACTTTTAATGAACATCTTGATCACCTGAAGGGGTGTTTCAATGGCTACGTAGGTCAAATATCAAGTTAAAGCCCTCAAAGTGTACCTTTTTCCAAAAGAAACTGGATTTTCTTGGCCATTACATTTCTCAAAGGGGAATTCAGCCCATACAAGATAAGGTTGAAGCTATTTAAAAATGCCTTACCCTAAAAATTTAGGGGATATTCAGGTAATTCAAGGGATGATGGGGTACTACCATCAGTTTATCCACAAGTTCGCCCAGCTCAGCGAACCCCTCATTCGCTATTTACTAAGAACACCCCTTTCTATTGAGGTGCTGAACTGAAGGCCGCTTTTGAGACGTTTAAACAACTGATACAACAACATCTTAACCTGAGGCATCCCAATTTCAATAAACCGTTTATCCTGTATACTGACGCTTCAGACTATAATTTGTGGCCATTTTAGACCAACTGGGTGAAAACAGTGCAGATCGTCCTGTATCCTATTTTAGTAAGATGTTGTCAAAGGCGGAATGAAACTATAGTTGTCGAGAATTTTACGTTCTCAATACTAAGTGACTCTATTAGTGTGCCAGGCCAAACAGTATGAAGGCTGCTGGCCCTTGCTTTTTACAATCATTAGTGACCTTTTCCTAAAAATTATCAGGGCAACCAACCAACCCAGCAGACCAAACAACTTCTCCTTCTGAGGCTTGACCACTTATTATGGCTCAGAGCTCCTCTTTGGGACCTGCCAAAAATTGTGGTTCAGCAGCCTCTATTGACTACCTCATGATTTTCTCCCCTTCAATCTTCCCAATTCATCATTGTAGCTGCTAGTTGCCCAAGTTCCCAGGGGTTTCCATCTAGTTCAAGGTTGGGAGTTGGTTGCGCCGACCACTCCAGGTGTTTTAACCCTGCACCTAACAACTAGGGATCTTGAGTCCCACTTATACAATTTAAGCTAACTACTGTTAACTAAGAACTTAATAAAGATTGGAAGGTAGAAGATATTCTTTAATAAGAGGGAGATCAAACTATTTATAGGCATTTCTTGCCTGTCCACATCATTGCATTTATTGCCAGAATCATCAGTACTCACTGGTGATTCTCTTTGCTTAGTATTTGTCAGCACTCTCACTGGAAACCCTCATCATCCTCAAATGTCCATGATTACATCAATCTTTGATTTGTCATAATCAGAATTAATTAAATATATTGACATCCTTGGCATAAGTTTCCAGTGTCAAATTAAACCTAAAATATTATCAGGGATTCTGACGAATACTCTCACAAAATTAAAGTGCGATTTGACTTTACTTAATTGATATTAAATGGTTTGGCATCCTTGGCATAAGTTGACAGACCTCCGAGTTTTGACTTTCTGCTGGAAATCTCACACTCATTTTCACATGGAGTTGGTGTGGAGATAAAAGCCTGCTGAGCTTAAACAATTAGTATTAATAGTTTTTAATTCTTTTCATCTAGACAATGCAACCAATGATATCCCAGTCAGGCAGATTCTCCAACAATGTGAACTGATGTTGCTGATGCTATTTAATTTTGCAGCCAACATTTGTTGGCGGCTGCAGACATGAAACTCTTGGGCCAAACCCAGACCAAACACCACTGAAAATGATGGCATTTGCCAAAAATAAAGTAGTAGGCATAAGGGACCATCTTTTATAAAAAAAGTAGTAGGCATAAGCTCACCAACTGGCCTCTAGGGTGCTTAAGAACTTCTAGACCTATACCAGTTAGCCTCAAATGTGAAAGCCAACTTAGCAAAAACTTCAGTAATGAGAATTGGCGTCCCAAACTTCAGCCTGCCATCTGACACAACGCCAATCATGTACACCTAGAAGATCCAATATATCTGGATACTCTTCAACAATAGGGGACCTGTGGTACTAGAAATAGAACAAGAGGTATTGTCAAGCTTATTGACCCGCATGGCATGCTGGAAGAGCGCAAGCCTATGCCTCAAAGGAAAGTGCAGGCAATCAACATCTTCATTCTCTCCAAGTTGTGGTATGTCGCCCATGTGCTGCTGATGAGCCTGAACCTGGAGAAGAAAATCAGGAAAATGATCCGCACCTTCCTGTAGTTCAAGGCAAATGTGGCGTTGATATCACTGGAAACCCTGTCAAAGAGAAAAGTGAAGGAGGCATGGGCCTCATGGACTTCGAAGCCTACGCTCAACAGATCTGGATGAAATTGTATCTTAAACTAATGCAAACACATATGCGCTTCCCAATTTTAGCATGGGGTATGAACTGGGTGAGAGCCCAAGGCCTCCAAGAGTTGGTCTCTCCTCATTCAATACATGAATGGATGGCGGACCACCTGTTAAGTTTTCAGCTAATGGTGCAAGATAAAATGACTTAGTAACTAATTTGAGGATAAATACTCGCTTTTCAAATAAAACTTCTGCTCATAATTAAGAAAGTAGATTCTCTGTTAATTCTCAGTTATAGCCAAGTAACTCTGGTACGCTCACCATTATTAAGTCTACTGGCAACAACAATTATGTGACCTTCTGTCTTCATACAAAATTAGGATATTTTTCCTCTATAATTGGGACTACTTCTCCGCAGTTAACTGAGTAATTCTCTTTGGGAATTATAAACGCACTCAACTATCTAATATAGATGTAACGGCAACAGATACAAATATTAGACAGACGACAGATGAACAACAATAATCAATAAACCAAGAGACAGTAGTTATAAATTATAAATATTGTAATGGTAAATGATAATGATCATTTGTTAATTGGCCAGGCGCCAGTATTATATACCTCTCAGGAATCTCCTGGCTGAACTCATCTATTAGATGATTTCATTCATATTATGCTAATCCTCTGTTGGTCATGGCAATAACCATGAAATATCCCCAAGTCAATTCAGCCCATGAATTAACTAAAAATAATAAATTTTTCAGCCCAATTGAAGGCAATTTTACTCTCATAATCAGGTCAATTTTGGATGCAAACTCAACATCAAAATCTTTCCAATTAGAGCTACATCATAACTTGCTGAATAAAAATAAAATGGGGATTAAAATATATATGAATGATAAAGGTGATGCACCCCTAATCAGGATGTCAGCAGGCCTCTCAATAACACTAAGTGCACCCTTAATCAGGATGTCTACGTTTAAGTGCTTTATAAATCAATTTCATTAATCAAACCCAAAATTCCGCCTTAATGCATTAAGATTAGTGCACTGATTTATGAGGTGCAATTTAGCTAATGCCATGAGACCATTTTGCACCCAGGTGGACCCATAATCAGCCATAATATGATTATATCATAACTATTATTAGCTATGATAATCAGGTTACTTCAGATGCAATAAGAGCGGTTATGAAATGAATCTGATTTATCAGATTTTTTAGATGAATTGGGAAGGATCAAAAAATCCATCAATGGGAGTAATCTTTCAGCATTGATAGTTTTTCAAAGGGTTTATTTTCGAGTCAACTATCAAAATCTAACACCACCTGCAAATACCCTCCCAAAAGGAACTCCATATTACTGGTGACTATGCAATTGGGCTGTGCACCAGGACAGATAGATGTTCAAGCAGTTGGATCAAGATACTGACAAAATCCACAGGGATGGTGAGGACCATAATTCTGCAATGATTTCTTCAATGAGCTGTGGGAGGAGTGAAACTGAATATCTGACAAATATGCCAATAAGTTGATCAAATTAAGGTACAAATTGACAATAATTGAATATGGGGCTCTGCTCCTGAAACCAGGGCGCAACCCGCCCTTTTTGGCCCAGAATCCTAAATGACTGGGCCGCTGAAGGCCATGATACCAGCAACCCATTGAAGGAGTTGATCTCGAGGGCTGAACTCCCACTTGGTAATGGCCAAGCAGAGATCAGGTACCTGGAAGATCCTAAATTGCGCATTTAAATGGCAAACACAGAGGGCTGGATTACTTGCACAAGGAGTGTCCCATATGCGCTGAACTGTAAGCAGATATCGCTCACCCATACTATGAATGCGCTATGTTCAAAAAATACTGGTTCACTATGTGATACATTCTATTGGGCAAACAATCGCCAATGGAACTACACCCATTGCAGAACCTGTTTCATATGAAAACCTTGAGAATGGCTCCAATCCAACTACAAGCCTTCATCTACCATTATTGTGTATGGGTAATTAATTCAACTCTTTTGCCAAGAGCTTGAGCAATGAGCGCCCCCATCACAAGGGTTTGGCGATGAAGACCGTTCAGATTATATCTGATCAGTTATGACAAATCTCCAAATTCTTGTGCCTAATCCCAGGTGTTACAAAGCTGCATGATTGGCTTTCCCCATCAGAGCACTCATCATATGCAATGAGGAAACTAATCAATTAAGACTCAAATGGTCTGTAAGCCTGCCGATGCTAGAAATGTGGATAGCAATGGTGATCATTAGTCAGCAATGGTTGGAGGTGCTAGATCTCTAGTGGCCCAATCTCCCGGTCCCTTAACTTTAGCCAAATCTTTAGTATTCCGCCTATCCCTCTTAATTTTCCCTAAAAGTTTTTTTTATATAAAGTATGAAGTTTTAATAAAAAATAGTTTGACATCCTTGGCATTAGTCTCCAGTAGAAATTAACTGGAAACTATTGGGTTTTACTCCCAATACTTTTAGATGTCAAAATTGAGTAATTAGTCATCTAAATTGTTCTTATTAAATATCTCAACATCCTCATCCCCAGTCACCGGTGTTGAGACCTACCAATTTTCTATCAGGCATAATGCATGATACTTTCTTGACATGCAGATCAAGACAGCTTACCCAACCAAATGGGGAGCACAAATTGGGGTATTGTCATTAAATTATGAATTGAAATTAGCAAACTAATCAGCAATCATCCTCAATTAATTATTATACTAATTTTGTTAATATGTGAGGAATATCTTCTAGTTAAAAAACTGACAACAGTGTAATAGAGAAGGAGTGCTGTGCTGTTCAGTTGGCTGTAAAGCACTACCGCCCTTTCCTATATGGAACCATCTTCACTATATTTACTGACCACGCTTCACTGAAAATGGTTACAGAACATGAAAGATCCTACTGTCCAGTTAGCTCGCTGGGCTCTAAAGCTCTAGTATTATGACATAAAGTTTGAACACCGTGCAGAACCAGTAACATGAATGTTGATGGGTTGACGTGATTACCACTACTTCACTTGGATAATAGTGAAGCGGAGAGGTTACATGACCTCTTAATGACCCCCAATGACTGGGAGGATGAGGATGAGCCTGTACAGAAAATGTTAGCCCAGCACTCCCATAACACCAAAGTGGAGGACAGGGAGGAAAAAAGCAGGTGAGGATGAAGTGGCTGCCTTACCTTTGGCCCTCAGAATGCATACCTACTATCCTAGAAGCCCACTCCACTCTAGGTCATGGAGGTGCAAAGGAAACTTATGAGTGGATTAAGAATCGGTTTTATTGGGATGGTACTATGAATCTATTGTTGGCATCTTGGAAGCCAGCCTTACATGAAAGAAGCAATTTGGTTTCAAGACTAGATACCAGTATCAACCTACTACCCCTCAACAACCATTTCACACCATCAGTTTGTATGTAATAGATCCCCTTCCTCAGACTACTAGTGGAAACAGATTTATCTTATTAGCTATCGACCACTTCACTAAGTGGGTTGAAGCCGTGGCTCTTCCTGCCCAAATAACCAAAGGACACCGCCACCTTCTTAAATCAAAACATTTTCACTCGTCACATGGCTTTCCTCAAGTATTACTATGCGATAATGGCAAAAACTTCACCTTCAGAGTAGTAAAAATCCTGGCCACATCCATGGGAGCCCAACAACGTTTCTTAGCTCTATATAATCCCTCCACCAATGGGACCGTGGAAAGAACAAATGGACCTTGGTTTCAATTCTACAAAAAATGGCCTCCTCTGATCCTCTTCACTTGGATTAATATCTACTCAGTGCTCTTATGGCATAACGGATTAGCTATCACAGATCTTAAAAATTTCTCCATTCTGGGTTTTGTATGGGCGGGAACCAGGAATACCTGCTATATTAGTTAAAGATGTATTCTCTTCCAGAGTTGAGGAACCCGAGAAAGTCATGAGAAGATTGGCTCAGGCATCATCCAACTACAATCTGAGGCTATGACTAGTTTAGTAAGAATGGTGACTAAAGAAGGACAGGATGCAACTGTGCTCCAAACCCTTTGCCTACATTCCAGGTATCTGAATGGTATTATACTACAGAAACTGCATCACTCCTAGAAGCAGTAAGCTTGGATCAATCTGGGAGGGTCCTTACACCATCACCTATAAAAGAAGCAATGAGTACTCCATGAATTTTTTAGCTACAGGGATCATCATCAATTGGGTGCATGACCTCTTCTTAAAGCCATATTCTCCCCAAACATTCTTGAGGGGGTGATGTCAGACATTTGCCTTCTCTGCTGCAAAAGAAGTATGTCTTAGGTCTAAATCAGCTAAAAAGGTAAATGTTGGCCATTTATGAGTTTGTGATGAACCTAAGTGTGATTCTGATAATAATAACAATATCATCAACCAAAAAGACCCTGATCGATTCTTGGTGGAACCCCCAAAAATTGAGGTAACCCTTTTTGAATCATTCAAAGGCAATAAATGTAAAATTGAGCAGTCAGATTACTCTGACCACATGACAGACCTAAGGCGTCCATTGGATGATACTCCCCCAGCCACCATCATGTCCTTCCAAGCACCTACATGGGGGCCGCCCCCTTTTATAGGCTTAGTGGGGTCCCCCAAGGTGCAATAGTTTTCTTGAATGGGGATTGACTGAAGTTCATTCAGATTGTTACCCCTTGGGTACATTTTGTCCAATAATAATTCCCCTTCCATCGTTCAGCCAAAATGAAGTAAGTATCTCAAGCTTCAAAAGGCTGCTTCCCCATTTTTCTAATTTGGACTAATCTAAGCTATACCAACCTTTTCTTGAAATTCCCTCAATCCTTGATACAGCTTAAATACTGAACAGTCAGATGTCGAGGGGGTCATTTTCTTTCTTTTATCATGCTAATAATAAACCTATAAAGCCCAGATTTTTTATAAGTTCTTTAAAACTAATTTTTTTAAAACATTTGTGGAATCCAGCGGCATAGACACCAGTGAGCAGAATTTGGCTGGATTCCTACAGTGGCAAGCTCAGGGTTGTCAATGCATCTAAAAGTTTTATTTGCCAAGGCTTGGCTTTCTATAGAAGAGCTAACCACCAAAATCTGTTTGGGTAACTGACCAACATAGAAGTAATAAAGCCGGAGGTTTTTATTTCCTTGAATAGACAGAGGGACTTTAACTTATGACGAGGCAGCTAACACAAAACAACTGAAAGTTTTGGGATACAGCTAGAACTAGAACAAGGGTCTTGAGGCACTTGTTTTCCATCATTATAGAGAGCCTCTTGCCCTAAACTGACTAATCTTTTGCCAACTTACGTTGATGGATGTGGCAGTCATCTACAGTGTGGTTATTTTTTTGCAATGAATGCAGTATAATTCAGGTGTAGGCGAATCAGGGGGTGTAACGGCCAATAATTGGGACCAGGGCTTATTGGTGTTAAAATGAGGTAACCTGACAGGTTTATGTAGTTTGTCCTGGATTTCCAATATAGCCTCTTTAATATGTGAAAAAGACATTAAGTTAGACTTCACCACTTTAAGATAAAGTAAGATATTAGGCATATCTAAAATGCTGAAAAAGCAGCAGTAATGGCATTGTCTAACGTAAGACAATTCCTTGAAACCAGAGTTTGTGCTTAAGGTAAAAACAGTGGGTAAATTCGTTGATAGTTTTCCTATAATTAAGGCTGATACCCTTAGAGGTCTAGTTTTGATTGGTTGAGGTTAAGTCGCTCCTGAATTCCCAAAGCAAGGCTTTATTGGCATCAGTCCAAGTATGGCAATGCATCAGGTGGGGGAGCATATTGTCTTGAGCCATATGGCTAAAACTGATAGTCAAGTGTAAAAACATTGTTGGTCAGTCACTTCCTCCATAGAGCTTTTATAGCAATTTAAAAAGATAAAATACTTTCCTCTCCAGGGACATATTTTTATTTGAACGAGGGTTTAAATGTACCACTGGGGGGTTGGAGGATGAACAACATGAGCTGATACGGGGACAGCGCTTTCAACTAATTAAGAGGCGGTATCTTGGGAATATGCTTGAGGTTGAACCGCATCTACTTGCCTCCGCAGATTGTTAAGATCATCAATTATTAAATATACTCATTTATGGGTGGCACTGAGAACTGATTTTGTTGCAGTGAGTTGGTCAAAAAGGCGTACTTCGTTTTTTAAAGCAGTATTGGTGGCTTGGAGGTCGAGTTGATGTTGTTTGGTGGTGAGCACTCTTTGCTCCAATCCACATACAAAAGCAGGTAGGGTGGCCAAGGTCCCGAGGTGTTCATGATGAACAGGTAAGGAAACTTTGGGAGTGAGGGGAACTCCATCCCAAGTAAGTTGGGCTCCTTGGGTGACAAGTCCTAATTGGACATCAAGATTTTTTATTTGTTGGATTAATTCCTGGAGGTGTTCATCAGGTGATATGGGGTCACCACTGGTCCTGGTGGATCTCTGGGCCAAGGGGGTCCCCTTTCTCCATCTTACCCATAACAACCAGGGGGTCCTCTTTCACCTTCACGTCCATTGCAACCAGGGGGTCCCAATTCACAATCATGCCTATTATAGCTGGGGGTCCACGCTCACCAGGCCTTCCTCAAGCCCAGAGTGATAGAAACTATTCTGGACTTCCCTTGCTTTGTAGATCATTTCCTCCAAGGTTTGGAGGAGTTCATTGAAAAAGGTGATAAAGTTATCAAACTTGAAGCGTACTTTGTGGGTACAATCTACGACTTGATTATGGATAACAACCTCAAGTTAACTAAAACAAGTTGTGAGTTCCATTTGAACAAAACTAATGATTCCTTGATCCAAGCGTGGAGCACATCTTGTATTTCATTAATAACCTACAGATTTTCCACAATAGCAGTTCAGTTTTTATTGCAGAACTGGGAAGAAGATTGATAAAGTTGGATGAGCTACAAGTGTATGGTCTCCAATAGCTGCAAGTGGCGAAATGACTTTCGGTGATAGAACCACACTTTTTGAAGTAAATGGTATAAAGTGGGATGGACAAAGTGATGCAGATAGCATTCCATACGTTCAGCTCCAACTTGTTCTATATAAAGCAAAGAGCTTTGAGCAAAATTCATCATGCAGGCTGGCACGGCAAGAGCTCTTATTTTATTGGCACAACCCTCAGGGACAAAGGCCCTGATAAGAGGAACTGAAGAGCTTCAGCAAAGTCGGATAGTTGTAAGCTGTATTGTCCGATGGATGGAGCATAGATATCACTTCTGTAGAAAGGGGAAAGAGAATATCATGGTTGGTGTGGTCTTACCGACATTCATGTTGATTGCCCAGTCACTAAACTGACAGCTTCATGATCTGAGGAGTTTATCTGAAACAGAATCGTTATTATCTATATTTGCTTTTGTTTATTTTTTTTATAACTTTCACCACAAACTCTGAGTGCAATCTGGCTGGAAGTACCAGTTTTGTTGAGATCATGGGTTGATACCATGGATCCATTGTTGTAATTTTGCAAGTTGTCTTAAATTCCCAGGAAGTTAGATACTTACCTTGGTTGCTTCTCTTTGTTGAGAAGTCTTGTTAATCCAGATGTCAAGTCTGGTTTGGCAAATTCCAAATAAATACAATTTTTACTTAAAATTGCAAAAAGGAGAAAAAGCATAAAGTTTATTACTTAATACCAGCTTTTTAAGGGTAATTTTGGAGGTTTCTTAGAGAAGATCTAAACTGCCTATGTTTAGATCTAAAAAGTGAACGAATTGGGGATATGGTGGAATCTCAATTATCTCAGTTAATTGGCTTGTTCTCATCTCATAGCTCGGGTTTGAACCCTGACAGAAGGTTAGGCTTTTTGGTCAGTTTGGGATTGATAACCATTATCTAGCACATCCAAATCAGCCGTTCTGATACAAATCCTGACAATCATCCCCCAAAATACTCGTTTATTGCATTTGCTGCTTATTGAGGTCATTTTTCTAATAGCTTCCACCTTGGTTGGTTAGTTTTGTGCCCCTTTGCATTCACCACAATGCTGAAGTACTCCAGCTGATTCTTGAAAAAGTGACATTTCTAGGGTTTGATCTTGATGTTGGCCTCAGCCAGCTGGCATAATACCTCCTACAAATGGTTAAGGTGCTTGAAAAACAAGAGAGAATACATTGATGTCGTCAAGGTACACAAGGATATATGACAACTTAAGATCGCTAATGATAGTGTCCATCGCCCATTGGAACGTAGCTGGGTAGTTACAGAGTCCTTGGTGCATATGGATCAGTTAAAAACCCCTTGGATGTGATAATGGCGCATTTCTCCTGTTCCTCTGTGGGTAACCCTTTTTTTAACACTAGTGGTGCCCAACCCAAAAAGGGGGAGCCGCCATGAATTTTTATTTGGGAATGAGAAAATAAAGGGACTATTAGAAATATAAAAATTCGAATATAACCCTAAGTTATCAGCCTAGGAAGCTATATCAGAAGGTGAGGAAGTTTTGGGGAAACTTTTCTTCGGTGCCAGCTTTAGCTGGCAACCATGGCATACAACATTGGGGTAGGAGCATCAGCAACATGTGGCATAAGGAGGTATAATTGTGGGTTTTCTTCATTGATGAGGCTGGCAGTATCCATTGCCTCAATGTATTGAGCAAGTTGATGCTCAGCGAAAGTGATGAGAGCAAGCACACAAGTGAATGACTTGATGTGCTGGTGGGTTTCAAGCTAATTGAGGTCAAAAGTAGAAGTTATTGCTACATCGATGAAAACATGGCTTGCACCAAAAGCAACCTCCTCAATTTTATACTTTGCATCTTCCTCAAAATCATGGGAAAATTGGGGATAGGAATATCCTCAATAAGGGGCACCATCGCCCCATGAAGTTTTTAGCAAAACAAGGTGAGCAAGGGAAGTTGCAGCCTCAACTGCAATTTTTATTGATATGTTTATAAAGTTGGAAAAACGTTTTGAGGGAGAAAATGGCAGGGAAATTAATTGGGAGGGTCAACAAAGAACTCCTCCAAAGCAAAATCCAGTTTCACATGTTATGGTCGTTTGTCCTATCAATCCATACAAGAGCCTCGAATGGATTGGATTCAGCCAGCACTGGGCCAGCCACCAGAATTGGGGCAGTGGAAAGAGCTGATTGGCCATGTGCTTTTGACCATGGCAGCTCAGCTGAAACTGGTTCATACATTGACTGAAGATTCCATAATCTGGTCAAATTGTTTAAATTTTAATTATTTAAATTTTGATTGGCTGCCGCCTTGACAGCTGTGCCAGAAATTTCTGAGGTTGGGGTGAGAGGATTGAGCCGCATTCAAAAAATTAGGCCAAACTGACTGCCAACCCAACGCTTGAGGGAGGAGCGGCGGAAATGGCAGAGGTTGAAGCCATAGGGCACTTACACTTCTAACAATAAAGCTTTAAGCACAAAGGGCAAATGGTGTGGCCATTCTTGAAGCGCACCCAGAATGGGTGATCAGGGGCAGATCTGATCACTGTGTGAGGGGAAATTGCAAGGTAGGTGTTGCAATTGAATGGGCGAATCATCACAAAGGCATGCAGACCTGCCAAGCAATCTGCTCCATTTAGAACCATGAATTGCAAT
Source organism: Massospora cicadina (assembly GCA_022478985.1). NCBI lineage: Eukaryota > Fungi > Entomophthoromycota > Entomophthoromycetes > Entomophthorales > Entomophthoraceae > Massospora > Massospora cicadina. Next base: position 111,398 of record JAKSZP010014666.1, on the reverse strand, counting down.
AAAGGGCCTACACTGTAAATGGCCAGCACTGTAAATGGCCAAACCCTCCGTGAGCTTGTTGCGGAGGCATTCAGGGAAAGGTGTGAAGGAACCCTGGTGAACTGGACCACCAAAGTGGCCTCATCGGGGAGCTGGGTGAAACAGTGGGAAGGGAAATATTTTAAAAATTAATGGCAGCTTAGATGCTGCCATTGCATCAGCCTCAGAATGGAAACTAAGGTCAAAATACCCCTTAAAGGGGCAGAAATCAATGAAGATGGCAGGTTTAAACACTGCCATGGCCATCTTGATGATGGCTGCGTTTGTATACGAGAAGAGGTTCACATATTTGATCTGGAGGCCAAAAATTCAAATTGCTCAATGGGAGCACCAAAGGGCTCTGGAGCTCCACCTGGGAAGTTGTGAGGTGGTGAGGCAAGTCCTGAGGGGGGACATAACGACCAGTAACATTAGGGGGGCTAGCAGAGCCAGCCCAGGCGCGCTTTGGTGGTGGCCAAAATATGCCAGATGGCGGTTCACTACCACCCCAAGCTGGGGCAGCAGGCGTCAAGAGAATAAACATTTGTAAATATTGGCTTGATCAAGCAGCGATTTTCTTGTATTTTTATTGTAAAATTTCAAATGGCTTAAATTTTGATGTTGAAGAGAAAGAGAGTCCACCTGCAGGCAACCCAAACTGCCAATAACTGTATATCAAATCCAATGCTGAGAAGTAATGAGTTCCCCTAACCAATCCAATACATCATCAATCTGTGGCAAGGGGTATGTCCTCTTCTTGGTGATACTATTGAGCTTCCAGTAATCTATTGCTATGCAGTTAATGCCGTCCTTCTTTTTTAAAATCAGAACAGGCGAAGACCATGGACTGTTTGATGCTATGAGTATCCTTTGCTCCAGCATCTTTTCAATTTCCATGGTAACTAGCTCTTCAGCTGCCCTTGATTGGAAAATTGACTAGGACCTAATGGGAGGATGATCCCCAGTGTCCAATCAATGGACCACCCCCACACACACCTTAAATCATAGTCATTGACAGCAAAGATCTCCTTGTATTTTTGAAATAAAGCTTCCGCCTGATCTTTCTGTCTTCCAATAGCCCCATTAAATTTTCACATGGTAAACCACAATTGCACCGAGCTGCAGTTCAATGGTGTTGAATGGTTGACTGGATCTAAATCTTCATTTACTATAAACCAAAAATATCCTAAGTATATTTAAACTTGGGATTTGTGGCCTAGCGATTCCACTTAAAAATAAGTGATTATGATGACATGGGCTTGAGGGCTTTAATGGTTTGGTCAGACTTAACATTAAGTTTCAACTTAATAACTCGGGCACGTGGGCTCTGTTGGTCTATGTCAAAATTAGTTCTTAATGTCACTCAAGTTTTTGATCAAATTAATTACTAATTAGTGATATGAATCGCCTTGGTACGTGCTGCCAATTGCTCGTGAAAGATATATTGGTTCAGCTATTTGCAGATGCATCTGAAACGCCATCTTGGGAATAATGACTTTATTTACACTGACCCTGAGGCCGTGCAAGATGCCCTGAGTCAAAGTATTTGTAGACCCTCAAATGAACATTTTACTTGTTCCTCTGGCCAAGTGCCATAGAAAATGAGACGTCATGGGTAAGATGTGGTCAACATCAAACCCTATAAATTATCTCCAAGTTGATACTAATAAAAAACAATCAACTATTACCACTAGTTTATAATTTAACTTATAAGCTTTTGATGTTTAATACTTTATATTTTAATTCAAGGATTTACTTGGGATCAGTAAGATCAGGGCAGCGTGCCATCGTCCAAGTAACAACAGGGGATTACAAATTTGAAGTTTTATCACCAAAGAGTTATATCCTGAATTATAGTCACCATCTAGTCTATTGTCTCATACAATAGATGTATGAAACTCCATCACACTGCAGAAGAAGAATCAGCCATCTAAAGAGGACCAAAATTCAACAAGTGGCGCTCTTGGCTGGGAACGCAGATGGTGACCATTCTGAGCAGAGGAGCAACCCCTGGCTATATCAATTTTTCAAGGATGAATTTACAAAATTCCAAATCTCAGCGGACATAATGAGGCATCAATTTAATGATCTTACTGAAGAAGTTTTTTTATTAATGAGGCAAACAATGCCCTACATGAAGAAGTGAATGGGTTAAAGAATAAAATCATAGAAAAAGATAAAGTGATTTCTGCTCTTCAATTGCAAATGACCAATCTGAATGAGAAAAGTGCAATATTGAATGTCTGTCAAAGCCAGAATGCCCAAAGCAAATTTACTGATAGTGATGCCTCTGAACATTAGTAAGTAATGGGCCACGTCGGCAACTGCCATGTAGAATGGTTGCTTTGGCCAACCCAAGTTCCACTAACTGTGATACAATGCCTCAGCGCCCTAGTACTTTTGGCTCAAGTCACCAAAGAAGTAATCATGAAACCATGGACGGACAAAGTGATAATTTCAAACCAGCAAACTTGCCAGCTTTTGACAAGAATGGAAATATAGACACTTTTATCAAACGCTTTGTAATGGCCATGTATGGGGCTAGTGACTGTAACAAGGCGGCCATTATGATTAACTACTCAGATGAATGGAGCATTGAGTTAATTAGCCTCATTTGGATTAAAACCCAACCTATGCCGAAGTCAAAGGGTCATGTTTCATGAATTTGGAGGACCATAACGAATGTCAACCAGAAAATTAAATCATAATTATCATCTTTAAGAAATATGAAACAATTGATAGATTTGCAGATCGATTCTATCACAAAGCTCAAGTTCTCCTAGGCGCAAAAACTATGGTTGATTTTGATGCTAAGATTGCACTAGAACATGCAGTAGAACCTTACCCAAATTTGTCAAACACTTTATTGCCTGCTTTTATGAAAAGCCTTGCAACATCTTAATGGGTGATTATTTTCAGAGATTTTCAAAAATTATTACCCTCCTAATACTGGGTACAGATCAGGACCTGCTGCCTATGCTGGAAAGCCCTTTGAAAACAATATTGACAGTAATCCACCTGTAAAATTGAACAAAACTCAAATACAAGGGCCTCACGCTCATTAAATGAGATTACTTGCTATAACTGCAATTGTAAAGGACACTATGCTTCCTGATGCCGTCAGCGTGGTATTAATATAGTCCTTCCAAATAACGCATAAGTGGAGGGAAAAGAACAAGCACAATAGATGGTGGACGATCTATTGTGCCAAAAACACCAGTTCCACCTGACCAACCTGAAAACATGGGCCACGGGGCTTCAATTCTTAGCAATATAAATTTTATTTTAGCACTGAATGAAGAATTTACAAACGTACACGTGGTAACTTTCTCTCAGAGTAAGGGTGTCATACCTGAAGCCTCTGAATTAATTGCTTAACCATATGTGCAAAAGATATTTTAGAATGCTCAAGCTGAGGGGCCAAGCAATGCATTAGATACCCCAAGCTTGAAGGGGGTGAATATAGCTATGCCAATTGACACTATCAATGAATGTCCTAGTATTGAAAATACCTTGAAGCATACTCTTAACGCGTTGAGTTCTTCCCATATCCACTTAATAAGCACTATTGATTCTTATTAAAAAAGAAAAAAATTAGAAAATTTTATATAAAACAAATAAATAAAAAAATAATAAAACTTATAAAAATAAAAAACAATTAAGAAAAATAAAATCAATTTATGAATTTTAAAGCTTTACCGCCACTAAAAGCTAATATCCCTTTTTGGGAGGGGGAGAAAATTACAACCAAAGCCAAGGGGCCCAGTTAAAGTTTGCTGAGGATTTCTGGAGCTGCAGCAGGCATAGAGCCCAAGAAACAAATGCAAAGCGCCTGAGCTAACTGTAGCATGCATCATGGAATTGTAAAGTTAGAGAAGAAAATTAATCCAGGGCTGAAAGGCTATTAACATAACATCCTATTCTGAAGGTCAAGAAAAATTGGATGTTGTGACCAAGAGAAAAAGAATGCCCTCCACTTTTATCCAGTAAGGGAGGAGGAAGTGTTGAATGGTTGACTGGATATAAATTGTCAGTTACTATTAACCAAAAACATCCAAAGTATATCTGAACTTAGGATTTGTAGACTACCAATTCCACTTAAAAATAAGTGACTATGATGACATGGGCTTGAGGGCTTTGTTGGTTTGGTCAGACTTAACATTAAGTTTCAACTTAATGACTTGGGAACGTGGGCTATGTTGGTCTATGTCAAAATTAGTTTTTAGTGTCAGTTGAGTTTTTGATCAAATTAATTACTAATTAGTGATATGAATCGCCTTGGTATGTGCTGCCAATTGCTCGTGAAAGAGAATTGGTTCAGCTATTTGCAGATGCGTCTGAAACGCCATCTTGAGAATTATGACTTTATTTACACTGACCTTGAGGCCGTGCGAGATGCCCTGAGTCAAAGTATTTGTAGACCCTCAAATGAACATTTTGCTTGTTCCTCTAGCCAAGTGCCATTGAAAATGAGACGTCATGGGTAAGATGTGGTGAACATTAAACCCTATAAATTATCTCCAAGTTGGTACTAATAAAAAACAATCAATTATTACCACTAGTTTATAATTTAATCTAAAAGCTTTTTGTGTTTAATACTTTATTTTATTAATTCAAGGATTTACTTGGGATCAGTAAGATAAGGGCAGCGTGCCATCGTCCAAGTAATGACAGGGGAATACTAATTTGAAGTGCTATTACTAAGGAGTATATCTTGATTTATAGTCACCATCTAGTCTATTGTCATCATACAATAGATGTACGAAACTCCATTACACTGCAGAAGAAGAGCCAGCCATCTGAAGAGGACCAAAATTCAACAAATGGGCAGAACAAATTCATCAATTAATACAAACTTGTGAACCTGGAGGACCTTTTCAACTGGGGCCAAAGGTAAATATGTCACTATTTGTTGCCAGCAGATTTTCATTAGTTTGTTCTGGAGATTCGCTACCAAGACCTTAATCTCTTCATGTCCTGGGAGTATAAGGTCTAGAGCCACAACGGGGCTCAAGATGCAATTGCTGATAGGGCCAATGACCTCCCCATAGAAACCCAGCAGGCACTTCCACCTCTAACTTGGTGTTTATTATTACTTGTGTCCAGAGGGGATGGATTTAGGGCCAGCGGCTCTAAGTGGTAGCCCTTTATATTCATATATTTGATGGGGAATGGCCTAGGTCTTACTCTTAAGTCAATGCAGTGAACCAGAATCACCCCATCATTATAGGCAAGATCGATATGTCTCAAGTTCACTGAGACCTTTAACACTCTTTTGAAGTAAAATAAATTGGGATCCACTGCCCCAAAATCTCAAAGGTCTCCTCCATCATATCAATGACAGCATCATAGTGTCGCATAAAGCAGTTCCAATCTACAGATCATAATTGCCGTTTGGTAACATTACTGCTAGAGCTACAACAATTGATCCAAACCGCAAGGGAAGCGCACTGTAAGGTCCCCCAGAGACCGTGTTTTCTGCTCTAGTAGTCCCATACACCATTTAATGTTCCACATCAGGCTTTAATGTCAACTTCACCACCAACTTAGTGAAAACTATGTTAGCTGGAGCGCCCGTATCTATTATAGCATGAACTCAGGTTTTTGCTACAACAATGTCACAGTAGGTACACTCCTAGTAAGATAAATGTTGACTATTCACTACATGAACATCCAAAGGATTGTTTTTCCCAGGAAGCTCATAATACTTGCACCAACTTTAAGAGACCCTTTTACATTAGCGTCCACTGGAAGGGCGAAGTCTACTCTTCTCAGGGAAAGCGTTTCTTTAAATGGTTCCAATTTGTCTAAAGAAATTTGTCTACAAATTTGACAGTTGTAAGGCTTTGAGGGTTCCATAGTTCCTTCATACACCATGTCTTGGTTTGTGCCCAATCCAGTACATTTACTCCCTCAACCGGCTGCTAATATAAAGAATGTATAATTGTACTGGGGGCTTCCGCTATATATACTTCAATAGGTACAGATAGGGACGTTTGGTTTGGTATGGTGGAGGTAGAGAGTCCCATCTCTACTCCGCTCTGACTTTTCCCTGTTAGTCCTGTTCCTTCTGCACGTGATGGACCTGACGATGGGGCACCTCTATTGCCAGGTGCCCAGGGTGGCAACATTCAAAACAATTAGCCCCATAGGGCCTGCATCCTTGATTATTGTAAGATGGGTTTCGCCAATAAAAATATTTGTGGGCGATTGTCATAATTACGCCCAGGTTAGTAGTTGCGCTGTTGACAATAAGCAAGTCTGGGGCGGAAGTTGAACTGCTGGGGGTAACATGGCGGAATCTAAACCTAACGGCCAAATTTTTCCAAATAAGAAGGTTCAATAATGGCGATACTATGCTTCCACTATGTATTGGGTGGAGGGAAGGTTACGGATAGATGGCTCAAACACTGGACAATCTTAAGCAGGGGTACATCGTCATCCAACATTGGGGTCATAGTATTGTAAAGCTAATGGTATGGCTTCATCATGGAGTTCATCACAATGCATACGTCTGATTTTAATAAAATCCCCGCCCCAATTAACATGTGAGCTTCCTCCATAAGCCAATCAGCAAATGTTGTGAGGGTATCATTGTGCTGAAACCCAATAATAAAGAACTCAGCCTTCCACTGCAACATCTTTGCAGTTCCTCCAAACAACTGCAGCACAGTATCCATTACCTCTTGGTATGAAACGGAACTTTTTGGAAGGTAGGAGGTGAATTGATCATCACTTCCAACATCCAATGTGGATACTAACAGTTTTGCTTTATGCTGATCTGAGACTCCCTCCATCACAGAATCAAATCGCTTAAAGAACCCAATAATATTCCTATCACAATCAAATAGAGGCGACTTATCAATACAAACCTCCTGCAAAAGTACTTCCTGCCTTTTGAGCACAGCGTCCAAGGCGAGTTTAAGTTCTGCATATTTGACTGGTGCAGTGTGTCATGCAGATCCCCTGTCAAAGCAAGCCTCATGCGACTTGGCCAGCAACTGGAGAATTTTTTTTTTAATATTATGATTGATCAATGGGCCCCTGTAACGATCAACACTGTTATAATTTTGGCGATATCTAGAAGATACACCAAATGGTTTTGCGCAGGGTTGAGCCACTGAGCAATAGAACGGACAATATGAAGAACGTTGGTCCTCAGCACACAAATAAATTAATTTAATATAATAAATGGAAGCTATTTCTCTAATGACACTTATTTATTAAACTTTATATTTTCTGCAGATGCTCTCTGCTCCGCTCTCTCTTTCTTACTAACAACCTCCCTCTTTTTTATGCTTTTATTGATGATATCTCAGTGACCTCAAGAATATACTGACCCTTTTGCTTAGACTATTAGTTCTGCAATATTCTCATTAGTTCGGCAGAGTTCACTATTTATTGAATTCACAATCACCCTAGTTTGAGGCGATCCACTCAGTATTCATCATATGTTGACATCTCATTATTCATCAATCATCAACATCACCTCATCACCTGATTTGGAGTCGATCCAATATATCCTTTCCAACCCAATATCGCCTCATCCTAAGGCACGAAAATAATCTTGAATCATAATCATGTTTGGTAGATTCTACCCATTCTGCTTAATGACTTAGGGCTTATTGTCAAGTCATATCAGAATTGCGACCCTTGGCATATAGTTTACCTTGATGACATTGGCCAATGTCAATGGGTTCTAATTGGTTAAAGTACATTTTTGTGCAATTGACCACTTGACCAGTTGGATTGGAGCAGATAATACAGGATTTGAGGGCGGTCACAGTGGCCAAATTTGTGATGGATTGTATAATTTAGCAACACGGCTGTCCTCAGTTTATCCTTACTGACAACGAGACCAACTTCACCTCTCACATTTTACCCAAGCTCAACAGATTGATGGCCATATTCAGAGTTCTAATGACCCCAAATCACCCAAGTCTAATGGTAAGGCCAAGCGAGTTAATGAAACTTTGGTGAATATACTCTGGAAGTTGGTAACAGATCGACCTTCTGATTGGAGCTCTCTCCTTTCCACTGCCATTTTTGCTTATAACATCATCTACCCTTCTGCCCATGGGGAAGAGCTCCTTTTAAGTGCTATATGGACGACCCTTGCTCTTCCAGCGCTGTTCTTGTTTGAGTTCAAGATACTGGTGGAATGGGTCCCCAATGTTATTTGAATAACCTAGCTGACACATTAGTCAAGCTGCAATCTGATGCGTTCTCTTTAAGCCTAGCTAAAAATAAAGAATCAGGCTGCTGATCAGGTACGTAATAGTGGATAGCTCTTTTCAAAAATGATGATATGGTTCTATTCCATGACCAACATGTGTTTGAATGGAAGCACAAATCGGCCAGTATCTTTATTGATCTGTTTGAAGTTATTGAGAAAACAGGCGTCGATGCCTATACTATTCAGAACCCCGCAAATGTAAGATTTTTAACTAAGTGCATGCAAAGTTTCTCCGGCCATATAAACATTAAAATGATTACCATCCAGTCAAGGAGGGGTAATTTTGAGATTCTGATATGACTTGATGATAAGCCCAAAATAGCCATGGTGGATTAGCTACAATCCCCTGACCATGATTTCTAGTTATGATTATTTGAGCGCCTTGAGATGAGGCATTATTGGGTTATAAAGGGACTTTATTGGATCGCCTCCAAATAAGGCAATAAGTTGATATCGACATTCAACAAATATTGAATATATCGCTTAAACAAAGGTAATAGGGAATTTGAGAATACCATACTCTGCCAGAGCCAATAAGAATAGGGCAGAACCAAATTTCTAAGCCAAGGGAGAATATCATCCAAAGTTGCTGATATATAAGTGAGATGATTTGATTGAAGGGGAAGATTGTTAATAAGAAGAAGCTAGTGGAGCAGAAGGGATCTGCTGTTATATTTAATAATAAAATGGTGTGGCTTAAGCAATTCCTTCATATTTTATTTCAAGCATTACGTTTTGCAGTGGGCTGACGATCTCCATATCATCCATCTGTTGTTCAGTGGGCTTGACCCTGCACAAAAACCTTATGGCGTATCTCATTAATTCTGCCAAATTTATAACATGGAGGGTTTCAAACTGTCTGTAACATTCCTTAATGGCCTGATGCCATCGGTGAGCTTTGCTGACTATTTGAGACTTGATACTTCATTTAATAAAAGTAAGTGCCTGTTGGGATTTGTTGCCAAGAGTTTGAGGCTCTCAGGCCTTAATACCAAAGGCTTGTTGCCATCGACTTCATATGGACCTTTTTCCCCCATATAGATGCTGAATGTCAGAAAATCGTTTTTCCAAACAGTGGGCTCCACTAGTGTGCCAGGCCAACCAGTATGGAGACTGGTCGACTCTTGCTTTTTCGCCTTCATAGTCATACCAACCACATTAAAGTCTGTGTCCAACCCACCAACACAACGACCAAAAACTTCGCCTTAGCCTCAGGGTCCCTTGGTGTGCCCCAGCGAGTCCTGCCCTTATCCTGGGTGGCCAATGCACTCCCATGCTGCCCCACCATCCTGACCCTTCACCAAACCATCTGGGCATGCCACAGCGAGTCCATCCCCCATCCTAGGCAGCTATGGCACTAAAACGCAGCACCCCACAAGGCTGATGGCCAGTTGGCACATCATTGTTGGTGGCCAGTTGGCCAGGTTCCTAATGGTTCCTCATAGGGAGGAGGTATAGGAGCTAACAGCATTGGCCACCCAGGCATGTCAACCCAAACCTACTTCATGGATCTCCAGTCACATCTTCTCCAAACATAGCAGACTAACTACTAAAAACTAAAATAAGATGAGCAAAAGAGAGATCTTTATTGAAAGGGAATGAAAACTATTTATACCCTAAGCTACTGCAGCTAATCACAACCCATTGGCCACCAAGACAGAACTACATCCAATTTTCTGTCATCTGTGGTACAAATCCCTTCCAATCTGCTCATCCTGTTCACCAAATATTAGATCAACTCATCCTCAGCACAAGTCACCAGTCAGACATGTATAGATTACTATTATATTAGATGCTATAAGCATACTCAGCATAAGTTGCTGGTACTCCAAATTAGGCAGCAAATACATATAAACAATTGATAACGACACTTCAGCTTTCTGCCAGAAAATCCCACAATCATTTTTTTATAGCAGTTGGCACAGGGATAAGATTCCGCCAAACTCAGATTTAAGTTAGCAAAATCATCACTGGATGGTTGATATGAATACATTGGCTTTCCGCCAGAAATTTATACAATCGCCCACGATTTTGGAGTAGGCGGCAGACTAAGAATCCGCTGAACCTAAAAAATTATAACTTTTATAACATTAAATATTATCGAGCTAGGCAAATAGTCAGCAATCACGCCCAACTAACCAACGCACCTAATTCTGATATTATTGTTGGACCCATATGGTTAATTTCTGACTAAGACTTTCTGATATCTCAGCACAGATTCCCTTAATTTGCCATACTAATTTGGCTGAAGTAAATGCGGGGATGGGTGGCAGGGTCCTCAAATGGAGATCTGTTACCTATTGCTCATCCACTACATGGTCAAGATCACCCTGTGAGATGAGAGGGGCAGCTGGCCTTCTCAGACCCTTTTTATGAGAATGGCAATACCACCTGGTTCAAGTTGAGCTGATGCTTCAGACTTACAGAGTCTATCCACATTTTGATGCTTGATATGTCAGAGTTAATTTAAAATCATATGATTGTAATTTAAAGGCCCAGTGTCCAACTGTCCTTCAGCATCCTTCAATTTTTGAATTATTGAAAAGAAGCATGGCCAGTTTCCACAGTAAAATGAAAGCTGTGGATATAAACCTGAAAATGTTTACAAATGTAAATGACAGCAAGACACTCCTTTTCAGTAACAAATTAGTTCATGTATATCCAATGTCCTACTGCAGTAAACTATGGGGTGTTTTCCCCTAATATTGAGCTGAGATAACACTACTCTTATGGTGGTGAGGGACACATTAATCTATATATGAACATTAAGGCAAAGTTTGGATACATTAGTATTTGTTCTTGGGCTAAGCAAAGTCATAATTGATCAAAGGCGAGCTGACAGGTTTACATCCATTTGACCAGAACCCCAGTCTTGAGAGGGTGAAAATAATGGTTCACCTATTTTGCTAAAGTTTTGCATGAACTGGCGATAATAACCAAGAATCCCAAAAATACCCAAATCATGCTTGCTACTTGGTCATAACATATCTTTTGATAGCCTCCACCCTCAGTGGGCTGGGGCCATAAGCCTTGTTTGTAAATGTCAAACCCCAAATACTCAAGTTGTTCATGGAAGAAATTGCACTTATGAGGTTTGATTTTTCAAATTATCCTGGGCCCACCGATGGAAAACCTCCTCTAGATGCTGCAAATGGTCCATAAACATCATGGAAAAACATTTATATCATCTAGATACACTAACGCACAAGAGATTTTTAAATCCGCCAATATGCTGTCCATAGCACGCTGGAATATCACAGGGGTGTTACATAACCCTTGCGACATCCTAATGAGTTGAAAAAAACCCTGAGCAAGTGATCATAGCGCTCTTCTCCTGTTTCTCTTTTGACAGCTCAATCTTTTAATATCCAAGGGTTAAATCCATAGAAGAAAAGTACTGTGTGCCACCCAACCAGTTTATTGCATCATCAATATGGGGTAAAGGGTAGTAATATTTCTTGGTAATATTGAGTTTTCATTAATAAATTGCCACTTGATTCGACCCATCCTTCTTTAGTAACCAAAGCTGAGGCGGTCTGAGGACTATTGGAGGGCACTAACATCACCTGCTGTAAGAATTGATTTATTTCCTGGTTAACCACTTCATCCGCCACTTTGGTATGCTGAATTGAACAAAGGCTAATCTGTGGATGATTGTCAGTATTGATCTGGTGCAACAAATCATGTGCGCACCCTAAAATGTAGTCATCTTTCACAAAAATATTATTATGCTTTTCAAATAAGGGCAGCGCTTATTTCTTTTTATCCTCTGTCAACCCTGAAAGGCGTTCTTAAGGTATCAGCGAACATACTGCTTAACGCTCATTGTCCTCAAGCCCAAGTTTCTCCAGATTTCCAAACTTGTGGATATTTAAAACTTCTTCATGTAGAATATGAACAAAAGTGACTACCTGATGTCGCTTAACTACCACAGAATAAAATACAGGTTAGCTAAAAGTACCTGAACTTTGCCATGATCTGGTAGAATAAATCCAAGAGCAGCAACCAATTCTAACTTGAATCAATTAAATGGGGCGACTATCTCACCATATAATACTTGAGGAATGGCTAAGGCAACTTCTGTTCCCATTATAACTTGATGATCCGCTCAATGGTTAGGTATGGTTAGCACATATGGGAATGCCCTTTGATTCTGTAATCTTCATTGGTAACTTCTGAGTATAGTCATGTAGCTAATCTAATCTATTGGTACTATACTATTTTTGTACATGATGTTAACAAACCCTGCTTTGGGAATGCTGGGGCCACATCCTTCAAGTTATTGAATTGCAAAAAAGTTTGTCCCAGTAATTCCAATGTATTTTCCTCAAAATTGGCTTTAATCCCATACTTCCTCAAAAAAAGAAGTCCCAATTAAAAAGTCATAAATTTAATTTAGGAAACACAATATCCAGAGCGGAAATCACTAATTAGCTAAACTGCAGCGGTAACATGCTATACACTCATCCTGAATTTTCGATCTGAGGGCCAGAGGTCCCAGATTTTTCAGTGTTCTATGTCTGGGTTAAGCCCCAGTTTTTTATCAGTCAAGTGGACATAATATTGATTGATGCCCCACTATCTATAATAGCTTAGACTTTGAGCTTAACTACATTTAAATAAATATAAATGAATTCATAAAAATAAGTATCAGTAGGATTTATTACAAGGACGTCCACTTTTATTTTTTATCCTAAAAAATTTGAAGTTCTTTGCATAACTGAGGACATGACTCTTTTAAGGCCTCGTTAGATACCACTTCTTGGACCCTAGTCAACTTAGAAGTCTCACTAGAAGGAGTTGGAAACTCAAGTTGTTCCAATTGGTGAACATATGGATTTGATCCTACTTCTTCTGCTAACTCAGCGGCATGTTTTTCTTGTGAGCAGGTATCACCGCTATGCTATTATATGTTGACAACAGAACTATTGAAGGTGGCCTAGCATAATCGCCCATTCATCTCATGAAAGATGGTTTTGGCGATTTATTTTTAACTGGGATTTTGTTATAGGAGGCAGAAGTAGAAAATCCAAATTGTACTTTATCCTGTCTTTTACCACTTCAATGTCATTCACAGGGGTTTAAAGCATGAATTCATGGTTTAAAACTTTACTTAAGACAATGGTTGGCGTAATGGCCCACTTTTTGAAAAGATTACAAATAATCTGACCAACATCAGAATTGTTTAAACGTGGTCCATACTGAAGAGGTACATACTTTTTTTTTTTGAATGAGCTGAGTTCACAGTTCACAAGGCTCTCAATAACACTTGTTGGGTGCCCCAAAAGTGATAGAGCAACGCTGGAGTAATTCAACATATATATGATATTATTCTATTCATTTAAAATGGGAATCATACCCAATACAAATCTTGGTAAAGCTCACAGGTATGACATAGAGCGATTTGCGCATCAAAATCATTGATAACGTTAGTACCAGATAGTGTCTGTGTTCAAATTAAACGCTCCACAAAAGTCTTTACTGTTTCCTCTTTTAAGAAACAATGATAAGAAACTCAGTCTTAAGCGTGGTCATCCATTCCTTCCCAAAAAACTTCTTAATGAGAAGGTCCTTGGAAATCAGTAGGTAATGCTAATATTCTGTAATTTAGGTATAACTAACTCCTAGCTTTCTGGGTCCATAAAGTTAATTACAGTACCAAACTTAGCATTATCAAATTCTCTCAGGAATTGTGAGAATTGGACGAACAAGAGCCAGTTTCAAACACAACCTGAATCGCAACTTGGTCAAAGGGCCTCCACCAAATCAATGAGTATTGAGACCTACTTGAATAAGTAACTCCTAAAAGGGTAAAAGGAAACTCAAACCTCAGAAGGATTAGCTGATTAAACTAGAAAAGGTACTGAGTAAGCTGGTGATATTGCCACTTGGAGATCCACGGAATATGTCACTCTGGCAAAAGAGAGTCAATTTCAAAGAAAGCCTATGCATCCTGCCACATCGTCAAAGAGGTCTCCTTACCTGACTCAACCTCAGACTATCACTACAAGATCCCCCTAGGCGATCCCAAGTACCTCAGTGTCTAAAGTATCTCTTGGTTTTGATTAATAAAATACCTTTAAATTTCATAGTTATCTCCCTAGTGATTCAGTTTTGATTATTTTATGAACAAAGATTGTCTCTGCAAAGTACTTCCGCTGAGAGATATTGCATTAGGGAACGCTGTCCCTAAGAGGTTACGCTGGAACCACATTTGACTAATAATTGAGCAGCCTTCAAAGGCCCTGACCTTCAAAGAGGATGACAAATACCAACAAACTGGTGCTCCCTGCCAGGTCCTTCAGAGGCTCCTGGTGAAGACCTAACTTCCATATGAATAACTCCAGAGAGGACAGACCTCCCAATATGGATGAAATATGAGTTTGACCTGATGGGTCACTATCAATGATCAAGATGTGACACTACCTAACCATGAAAACTTGAGTTCCGCATGACCATGACTTCAAAAATCTCAGTTCCCAATAAATCTACCTATTAAATCCAGACTCTAAATGTCGCCCAAACAATTCAAGATTCCTAGGATAAGTTGTAACCCATGGTGGGTTAACTAGTTGTAGCAGCTCTACCAGGACTATCTTAATGCGCCAGTTTTATTCCTCAGCAGAGCTTTTGAGCAATGATATAGGAGAAATCTTTATAGATTCATACCTCCAACGATTTGTGCATCCTGCCTTACACCAACACATGCATTTGCTCGCACTCCACCACATGGAGATGCAGCGACAGCTAGGATTGACCCACCAGATGCACTCCTAGCCTTTTGAGTTATATGACGCCACCTCTAAAGTTGGCTGAGATAATTGGGAGGCCATTTTGAGCAACAATCGAGATATTAATGACATCCAATTACATCTTGCTCAGATTGACAATGGAGTCGTCCAATAATTGCTGAATGAATTCACCCAGCAGATGGTCCAATTAGCCACTGGCATGGACCAAAGAGTGGACTGTGCCTTATCCACCCTTCTCAACTGAATTACTGAAGATCACCAAATTACTGATTCTTAACTTGTCAATTTGTTTAGCTGTATTGAGCAGCTAGGCAAACTACTTTCAATGCTGCTGAATCCAGAAGTTACAGTACAACATGAGGCCCTCAGCGAAACAGGACCCAGTGGGAGAGAAGGAGAGCAAGAACCCCCTGGGCCTTGGGTCCCTGAGGTCCTCCAGGCGCCTCCTCACCTGCTGGATTCTTTTTTAATGACGACCATGTAGCCTGACTTAAAACTTTTGAATGACAACTGTTACTAAAGGCCTGAGGAGCTGATATGACATAGAAGAGGGAACATCTGAATGCTGAATTGACCTTACTTTCCTAATACAACTAATATGTGTATACTACTGGCACCTGCTCTAATCTGATCATCTCCTAAAACCAAGCAAATCGCCACATTGAGAAGATGATTGCCTGAGTTCAAACAATTGATTATTAACAGGATGCTCTTACTGAGCAATTGGCCCAACAGTACGAAGAGATCAATGTTATAATTTTGAATGGTATTGCTAGGATCCGTCAGGTTATTCGCACAGGTTGAACCCACTGAGCAATGGATGGATGATGTGGGGATCGTCGGTCCTTTAGATGCACTTGAAAATATACTAAAAATTGGAGCAATTGCCCCAACCGGTTCTTTTTATTTATTATTGTAAATACAGCAACTTTTTTTGTCCTGTCTCGTCTGCACTAAAAACAACCTACCTCTCTCAATCGCCCATTTCACTTATATACATCAGCTTCAGGAAATACTATTTCTCATTGCTTGGGTTATTCTATATTCCGATTCTCCTCAAATTTGGCTTGTTATTATTAATCCTCTGTCGCCCTATTTGTAGGTGATTTACTTCATATTTGTCAAATGTCAACATCGCCTTATCGCCTTATCACCTTACATAGAGGCAATCCAATAAAGACCCGCTATATCCCAATATTGCCTCATCTCGAGGCACTCAAATAATCATAACTGATACTATGTTTAGAGGATCCCGTCCAGATATCCCACAATTATCATCCAGTCATATCAAAATCATGACATTACCCCCTCCTTGACTGGATAATAAGAGCCTATTGTTTGTAAGGTCGGAGGAACTTCACATATACTCAGTTAATGATCTGACCACTTGTAGGATCCTTGATAGTATATGCATTAACTCCAGTTTTCTCTATTACTTCAAATGGACTGACCCAAATACTAGCCAACTTATGCTTCCACCCAAATCCATACTGATCATGAAAGAGAACCATATCACCTTTCTTGAATAGCGACAAACCACTATGATGTGCCTGATAAGCAACCTGATTTTTTTTAATCTTCTTAGCCAAGTTGAAGGAATATGCTTCAAATTGTAGTTTGATCAGAATGTTCGCAAGGTTAGTCAAATAGCAGTGGGGTTTTAGTCCACCAGTGTCTTCTACACATGTATAAAGCAACTCAGAATAGCCAGTTGTCAGCCATATAGTAATAGAAAGGGGCTCTACCCCATGGCGGAATGGTAACTAATGTTATAAGTGAACATGGCAGTGGAAAGGTGAGAGCTCCAATTGGAAGGGCGATCCATTACTAATTTTTGGAGTATGTTCACCAAAGTTCCATTCATTCATTTGACCATTCCATTGGACTTGGGGTGGTATGGGGTCATCAGAACCCCACGGATTCCCATAAGCTCATTCAGCTTGTGGAGGATGTGCAAGGTGAAGTTGGTGCCATTATCATTGAGAATAAACTAAAGCAACCGTGCCGCTGAATAATGCATTCCAACACAAATCTAGCTACCGTAACTGCCCCCAAGTCTCATATCACCCTTGCTTCAACCCACCGGGTCAAGTGGTCAATAGCCACTAGAATATACTTACAATGGTTGGCTCCTGATGGCAAGGGGCCAATGACATCGAGGGAGACTGCGTGCCAAGTGAAATGCGGTTTCACTAACTGATATGACATCATACAGTGGAATGGCTTCTCCACTTGGCACTGATGGCAACAGGAAATAGTTTTGAGCACATCAAAACTCAAACTTTCCCAATAGTATCATGGCATAACTCCTTATTGTCTTACGCATGCCACCATGCCCAAATGCTCTGTGAGCGCTCATAATGATTCTCAGTAGTTCTGAGGGGCGTGGGAAATTCACCATAGAATTGCTGATTCATTTTTACAGTTCTCCATTCTGTTGGAAGGTATTTGTGTGCATTTCATTTAACACTTTGATTACTTGGGGCAGTTCATAATCATATTTTTTGCTGAGCATCTTATCATACATCACGTCACTGAGGTCCTCTGTCACTGCAATATTCAGTAATCAAGATAAACAGTCAGAATTCTGGTGCTTCACTCCCAGCCGATGAAGAATCTCAAAATCATACGCCTGTAACTTGAGAGCCCATTAAGCCCACTGTCCTTCAGGTTCTTTGAGATTCTGCAACCACGGAATGACGCGTGATCAGTTATGACTTTAAACTTTACCCATGCGATAGAAACTAAATTATTTATATGCATAGATTACTGCTAAGCACTCTTGCTTAGTCACAGTATAATTACGCTTCTGACAGTTCAGACTACAACTACAAAACGCAACAGGATGTTCTTCTCCCTCATTATCTTTCTGAGAAAGTACTGCCCCAACAGTGGAAAGGGATGCATCCATCTGAATGATAAACTCCTGGTTGAAGTTTGGATATCACAACACCAGTGTGCTACTCAACGCCATACGGAGTGCATTGAAAGTGGATTGATGGCATTCCGTTCATTTAAACACAGCGTCTTTCTTTAACAACTCAGTAGCGGGCCCCCAATACAGCTAAAATTAGGGATAAAGCAGTGGTAGTAAGCGACAATTCCCAGAATTACCTGTATGTTGCGCTTACTATTGGGAGTAGTCATTTGGCTGATGGCCTCCACCTTAGCCTGTTGTGGCTGCAGCCCAGTTGAGTCTACCACAAACCCCAGGTATTCCAGATGATCTTTGAAAAAGTTACACTTTTGAGGTTTAATTTTAATGTTCACCTCAGCCAGCTGACAGAATACTGCTTCAAGGTGGTCGAGGTGCTCCGAAAAGGTTCAAGAGAAAATGTTAATATCATCAAAGTATACTAGAATGCATGACAGTTTCAGGTTGCCAAGAATAGTTCCAAGGCATGCTGAAACGTAGCCGGGGCATTTGCACAGTCCTTGAGGCATCCGTGTTGGTTGAAAAAGGCCTTTAGAGGTGATTACAGCGCATTTTTCCTGTTCTGCCAAGGATAATTCAATTTGCCAGTAGGCTGATATTAAGTCCATCGCAAAAAGTAGCGGGCACCCCCTGATTGGTCCAGAGCATCGTTGATTCTGGGCAAGGGATATGAATCCTTTTTTGTGATACTGGTGAGCTTCCAGTAGTCTATTAATACACGATTGATGCCACCTTCTCTTCTAAAATTAGAACAGGCAAAGCTCACAGACTCTTGGATGATTCAAGCATCCCTTGTTGTAATAACTTGTTAATTCCTCGTAACCATGTCTTCTACTGCCCAAGAACGGCTGATCAGCTGAGACCTTATTGTAGGATGATCGCCGGTGTCCAATTGATGAACCACCCCCATTCTTTCCCAAATCATGATCGTTAACAGTGAAATTCCCTTGTATTTCTGAAATAAAGCTATTGATTGGTCTTTTTGTTCATCTGGTAATCCCGTTAAATTACACCTGGTACCACTGTTAGTACATCAGCCAATGTTTCTAGCAGTAGACCAAATTCATCCAATGATCCAAAATCATGAACCTGACAGACCTCGTCTATGGGAATCAGATATAAATATGCTACAGTTGGGTGGCGGCGGATTTGCATTGGTTCACTCTGCAGATTTGCTAACAAAACCTTTATCTCCCCATGTCCTGGATGTATAATTCCTGGAACCACGTGCAGCTCAAACTATGTTTGATGTTAGAGTCTAATAACTTCCCCATATAACCACTCGGCACTTCCACCTCTAACTCAGTATTCACTAAGACTTGATGGCCGGAAGGGATAGATATGGGCCCTGCCACTCGAAGAGGTATCCCTTGATATTCATAGATCTTCTAGAAAGGGCCTGAGCTTCGCGCTTTAGTCGATGGTAGCAAACAGGCCATACCCCATCACTATAGGAAAGGTTGATATGGCTTGTATGCACTGGATCCTTTAGTACTCCACTAGTAGTAAAGTAAATTGGGATACACTGACCCATAATGGCGAGAGTCTCCTCCGTCATATCAATGACAGCCCCAGAACGATGCAGGAAAGCAGTCCCAATTAAAAGGTCATAGTTTTCACTTGGTAACACAATCGCCAGAGCCACAATGACAATGGACCCAAAGCGCAGAGGTAGCACACTATAAGCCCCCTTGGAGACAGTGCTTACAGCTCCAGCAGTTCTGTAAACCTAGCAATGGTCCACGTCAGGTTGCAACGTCAATTTTTGCATTAATTTAGTGGAAACTATGTTGACTGGAGCACCAGTATCTATTATAGCGCGAACTCTATTTTTCACTACAAAAATATCACAGTATGTACACTCAGAATAAGAAGAATATTGACTGTTTAATATGTGAACATTTTTGGGCTCTCTTTTCCCAAAGAAATTCATAATCTTCTCTATGACTTGGAGGTATTCTTTGACAATGGCATCTACTGGAAGGGCGACCTTTACTCCTTTCAGAGTTTGCGCATCCGCGGCAGGATCAAGTTGGTCTGAGGAAGCTTTATAAAGCATTTGACAGGCATAGGGCTTCAGTTGTTTGAGGGACTCTTCTTCCACCCCTGCCTTAGCTTGAACTCAGGTTACTACATTTACTCCTCCAACTGGCTGCTGGTATAAAATTTCGTCATTGTACTGAGGAACTTTTGCAGAGTATACTACTATTGATTTGGGGACGTTTTGAATGGGTATTGTGGAGGTAGAGAGTCCCATCTCTACTCCGCTCCATCTTTTCCTGGTAGTATTGGTCTTGTTGTACATAATTCACATGGCAATTATGGCAAAATTTTGCCAAATGACCAGGGCGACCGCATTTGTAGCAGTTAATCCCATAAGAACCATGTCCCAGGTTAATCATAAGTGGGTCCAGACCGGAAAGGTTGGGGTCATTCTGTATACTCAGTCCCAGGTTGGTAAGCCAATTGTTGATGGTCAGCATAATTGGGTCCAGGTCGATAACTAGGTTGCTGGTGGTTGTCATGGCCAGCCCATTGACGCTGATTGAAATGTTGATTATAATTTGGCCAAGGACAAGGCACAGAGTTATAGTAAGGCAAGGATTACTAATTGGAGCTGGAGGTGGATACAGTATTCTCCAGAATAAGAGGGTGCCATGGCTGCGGTAATCTTATGATCCAAATTTGGTTGTGAAAAGTTAGGGATACCTGATGTAGAAAACTCACAATCTTAAGCAGAGGTATGTCATCATCCAGAAGCGGCAAAATAACATTATAAATTTTGCAAAAATGGCTTCACCACGGCGGACATAGCAATGCACACGTCAGCTTCCGCTAAGTACCCAGCTCCAATCAGTACATGGGCTTCTGTTGTGAATCAATCAGTGAACTATATGAGAGTCTCGTTTCAACAGAATCCAATTGTTAAGAATTCTGCTTTCCTCTGTGACGTTTTTGACTTTTCCCCAAACAAGCAGAGTATGGTGTCCTTTACATCCTTATAAGTGACAGAACTACTTGGGAGGTAACATGTGACCTTATTGGCGCTTCCTACATCCAGGGCAGGTATTAACAACTTAGCCTTCCATTTATCGGAGGCTCCTTCCACTGCAATCTCAAATTGTTTAAAGAACCCATGGATTTTTCCATTGCGGTAAAATGGGGCATATTTTCGATATTAACTTCCTTCTCCTCATTTGTAAGTTTTGGGCCCATACTGAGGAATGGAACGAGACCCAAAAGTGGATTCTCAATGAGGAGTGGGATTAGTGGAAGTTGGGATATTTGTCGCTTCAGGGGTAGCATGACCTTTGGTCATAGGTGTTAACACCATTACTTGAGGTAAGTTTTGTTCCAATTCATATGAATATCTGGTGCTATCATCTTGGGTGTAGTAGCTTTGACCAGCGCTGTTTTCTCTCCTACGTATGATGCCTCTTCATGATAGTCATCATTGTCCCAGTGAGATGACTGAGAAGGAATGGTTAATCTTTGTTCTGCATATTGCAGCCACTAGGTGGCATCATTCAGTTGTTCAGCAAGTTCTTTGTTTTGTAGTTCCAAGATTCGCATTTGACTAAAATACTATCAAGTTGGTGCATGACCGCGTTGTATTCTTGAAGGAGTTTATCTTGGTTTTTGAGTACCGCGTCCAAGGTGACTTTGAGTTCCTCATATCCAGCTGATGCGGTGTTTCAGGAAGACTCCCTAATGACACAGCTTGGGTAAGGCTTGGTTGGCGACTGAAGTTCTGGAGTGTTAGGTGGTTGATCAATGTGCCCCCTATAGTGAGCACCACTGTTATAACTTAGAACAGTATCACTAGGATCCATTAAGTTATTCACACAGGTCGAACCCAATGAGCAACGGATGGACAATGTGGGGATCGTTGGTCCTTTGGATGCACTTAAAAATATACTAAAAATAGGAGCAATTGCCAACCAGTTCTTTTTTTAAAAACTATAAATACAGCAACTTCTCGCTGTCCTGTCTCATCTGCACTAAAAACAACCTACCTCTCTCAATCACCTATTTCGCTTATATACGTCAGCTTTAGGTGATACTACCTCTCATTGCTTGGGTTGTTATTCCGCCAATTCTCCTTGAATTTGGCTTGTTATTCTTAATCCTCTGTCACCCTATTTGTAGGTGATTTGCTTCATATTTGTCGAATATTAATATCGCCTTATCACCTTATCACCTTATATAGAGGCGATCCAATAAACTCATTACATCCAATAAAGGCTTGTTGTATCCCAATACTACCTCATATCGAGGCACTCAAATAATCATAACTGATACTAGGTTTAGCGATCCCACCTGGCTATCCCACAATTATCGTCCAGTCATATCAAAATCATGACAATTAAGAATCTACTCCAACATCTAGATTATAAGGCCCCCCTTAAGCACATCAATGAATGCCACGCCACTAATCATGATGACATGGACAAAATCTGCTGTTCAGTTTGATAAGGCTATCCCGCATACTGATATAGGCACCACAGAGCACACTGACTCAGAGCGTCTGCTCGCTCCTGCCATTAAAATCCTCTCCAAACCTGTTGGATATATAAAACCTACCTTTAAGGAGAAGTACATCCCTGGGGCCGAGACAATTCAGTCATACCTCTTTATATATGGTGGCGCAATGGATCCAGCTACTGACCAACAAAAATGTCAGCATATACACACCTGTCTTGATGGCAAGGCACAAGAAATCAGTACCTTATTTCAAGACAAGCACAACGTGGGCAGCCATTAAGGAGGCCCTTATCAAATAATATAGCAAGAACTTAACCCTCTCTTATCATAAGCAGGCTTTCATGAATATCCGCCCAAGATGAGGGAAACTCATATTGAATTTGTGGAACGATCCTACCATGAAGCACAGACGTTAGCTTGCTGTGACTGGGTTACCTTAGATGATGCCATCTCAGCTGTTCTCTCCACTTTCCAACAAAGTACCAACTTGGTGCTCTATTTTAGAACTCAAAAAAGATGTTTAAATCTATCCTTGACATTAAGAAGTCCAAAATGGTTTTTTAAAAGCCAGAAGTATGCCAAGCTCCAAATGAGGGGAATTGGCCCGATATTCATGTTGTTGGGCGCTTTAGAGATTAAAGCCACATCACAACCCATGCTTGTATTGCAAAATCTTCCGGCCACTAAGAAAAATCCTGTTGGAAGAAGCAACTTGATGAGTTGGGAAAAGTGGAGTCAGCTTAGGACGTGAGGCACCCTCTGCTGATGGTGCAACGCCTCAACCTCAGTCTTCTGCCACTCTGCATGCTGAGTGTTATGTTCTGGAGAAACCTGATGAGCCTGACTTCCCATATTCTATGATTTTAAATAGAGGACTACCTTTCTATTACTCTGCTTTTTCTGAAACGCTCCCTCCAGGAAACTACATTTACTCAATTCTCCACTTTGGCACCAAAGTTACTTGAGTAGAGGTCGCTGCTCATAAGGTGAAGATATTGACCATCATTGACCCTGGCTCTCTCATAAACGTCATTTTCTCGCAGCTGGTCAAGAGGATAAAGGTTGCACCAAACCAGAATCACTCCCTAGACTATGAAATGACGTTACCTATTGCACCCACTCCCTGGGAGCCTACTCCTCCTTGCCTCTTCAATTTGGCTCTCTGGTTGTTACAGCTACCAACATTATGTTAGAAAATGATGGTTATGACTGCTTATTGGCACCCAGTTCATAGTTGAATTTGATACTCTAATAAGCCACAAGATTTGTGATTTTTTATTTTATGGTACCACATTCCTCTGGTTGTGAAAGATGCTCCTAAGGAGAAAGGGAAGAGAAGTCCCCAATGTTGCCTACTGGAACACCCAGACTGCATTGAATGGCTAGAGCATCAGGTAAATGGACCAAAAGCAAAGCTGCCTCCTTCCAGCGCAGAATCTATAAAAGGAATGCCTGTGTATGCACCTGGCCGTTTAGTCATAATGCCTTAATTGAAGATCCTAGTGGAGACTAGTCTTCAAGTTACCATAACGCCAGACGTCTTATTGAAAATTTGTAGAGATAATCCGACCATCTGAGAACCCTACCTGTCCAAGAGTGCTGGATCTCGCTTACTCGGCCCATTGACAGTCTTAATGACCAACTTTACAGATCAGCAGATGCAGATAACATGGAACAGACCCATTGCATATATACAGATATTGTCCGTTGACCAGATTATGTCCATCCAAGGATGTGGAGACCTGAGAGACTTGGGAATAGATGAAAATTTTGAATTCTTGAGTTGAGGTGGAAAACAGTGACACGCTTACTTGCAAACAACAACAACAGGCTGATGCCATAACCAAAGAATATGCTGATTTTTTCTCCACTGGCCCAGAGTATTTTAAGATGATGAAGGGGTGCAACATTAAGTGCTGACCAGCAATACCCCTTTAATTAAAGCCCATACCTATCAGAAGTCTAAAGTTGCAGAAGCTCAGGTGTTGAGCTTCTTGACTAAATCTAATTGTCAGATATTTGATAAGGGACATAACAAATTTAACACAATTGATTTATTGTGAATCATATCGGATATCAGTGATAAAAATCAGGAACATTTTAAGCTTATGCAAAGATTGGGATCCACGCCTAGAGATTCCACTTAATAATATTTGACTATGATGACATGGGCACGGGGGCTTTGTTAGTTTGGTCAGACCTAAAATAATAGCTGACTAAATGACCCAGTCATGTGAGCTTTATTGGTCTATCAAAATTAGTTTTTAATGTTGATCAAGTTTTTGATAAAATTGATTACTAATTAGTGGTATGAATTGCCTTGTTATGTGCTGCTGATTGCTTAAGATGAGTATTGGTTCAGCTATTTGCAGATGCGTTAGAAATACTTTCTTGAGAATATTTTTAAGTTTGAGACTGACTCTGAGATGTTTGAGAAGTCTTGTGTTGAATGGATTTTAGACTCTAAGCGAACTCATTACTTTCTCTGGCCAAGTGCCATTGAAATTGAGGCATCATGGGTAAGATGTGGTGAACATTGAGCCCTATATATTATCACAAGTTGATACTAATAAAAAATTAACTATCAATAATCAACTATTATCACGAGATTACAGTTTGATTTATAAGCTTTTTTGTATCAATAATTTACGTTGTATTAGGTCAAGGATTTTACTTGGGATTGGGAAGATCAGGGCAGCATGCCATCGTCTAAGTAGTGACAGAAGAATACAGCTTCAAGTTTAATTATCAAGGAGCTATATCTTAACTATAGTCCCCATCTGGTCTATTGTCTTCATACAATAGACGTTCAAAACTCCACCTTACTGCAGAAGAAGAACCAGCCACCCTTGAAAGACCTAAAATTCAACAAGTGGCGCTCATGTCTGGAAATGCAGATGGTAACCACGCCAAGTATGGGAGTAATCCCAATCAATTATTTAGAACTATTATCAGACCTAATGGGAATACAGAAACAACTGTGTCCCAAATTAATTTGAATGACATATCTATCATTACCTACCTTATGAGCCCATTTCACCTGAAGAACTGGAACGTCTCAAACATCAGTTGTTAAGAGGGTATCAAATGGGACAAGGACCTGACAACAGTAGTAATCCTTTCTATCATCAACGACAGCAAGATGTGTTGTGGATGAGATATCTAGCTCATCATCAATTGAGCGTAGCTCAAGTATGAAATAATTTAATTGGGATAGAGAATATCGCCCAATACTTAATCAAATTTGTACACCCCACCTCTAGAAATTCTAAGATGACAATTGCCCACCATCACGCGGCCATTACCAAGTTGGTTAACTCCTCATGAAACTCCAGCCAGGTGGCCCAAATTTTAAATGAGCGCTTAGAGGCCAACTTTGCTGAAGTTCATTCTAGTTTGGAAAAAAACAATAATCTAGCTACTTGGGCTAATGACAGAGTAGCAGAATTAGTACAAGAGCTAAATGACAGATTGCATCCTATCTTTAGCAATTTCATAGAAGAAAGAAAAATTACCAAAACCTGGGTTAATAATAACACAGACCTAAAAAAATTCTTCAGAGTTCATGAGGCTTAATCATAAAGCCCAAGAGACGCAGTTAAACACTAACAATGAATTTCGTAATCAGCATAGATGACTGTTCACCCATATTTCACGGATGAAGGATGAATACACCAAAAAAATTAATTACTGGTAAGCACAATTTTAAGGTCAACAGGCAGAAAATGAAAATTGCAGATTCTATCAATTGTCTCAATTGACAGATTAATATTATTAATGAGGAGATCACAGATATTAATTAGTCAAACAATATTCTTTATAGAGAAGTAAACCAGTGTAAGAAGACAATTAAGGAAAAGGACCAAGTGATTTCCACCTTGCAATTACAAAATACTAGTTTGAATGAGGAAATTGTGAAGTTAAATTTAAAAAATCGATATTGTGTTAATTGAGAAATGAAATTAACAATCAAATCTAAACCACCAATGATGAGCATTGCCAATGCGCTACAAACCATTCAACTAAAAATGATTCCAAATACTATGAGGATGAAGCTTCAGAAGTAGCCACTGAAATGGATACTATACCACACTGACAGATGCCTAGTAATATAGTTACTTTAGCTAACCTCAACACCTTAAATCATGGTGCAGTGCCCTAAAGCCCTAGTACATCTAACCTAAGCCAACAAAGAAGCAATTCTGATAACCATGGATGGGTGTCAGGATTCTCCCTGTATTAGGTGAAAGCCTTGTCCAGGAGGAAAACCGATATAATTATCCAAAGGGCATATTTTCAGATGGCCCAATAATTTGAGAACAAAGTTTGATTCAACCAGAATACCAAATTTGAGTCTTTGCCCAAATTATGCTGAATTTGGGGAAAATGTATATTTCCTATTCATTATCTAAACTCTATCTACTCTTTATCTATTCCCATATATCCTATTATCAGGACTTTCCTGCAGGTCCTATGACACTACCCTTAAATATCCCTATTCATATCCTTATAATACCTATTCCTATCCTTATATTTTGAAGCACTATAAATACTGCTAAATTCTTCTATATAAAATACTTCTCACCTAAACAGGATTTTTATTTTACTTAACTATAATGGAAACCCTTTCATCCAAAGCTGCCAACTTCAAAGCCCAGCCTTCAGATGATTGTGCCACCAATGATTCCTCCCTGGCGGCCCAACAATGGGAAAGCAATAATTACAAACCAGAGAACCTGCCTGCATTTGACAAGAATGTTAGTATCACCACATTTGTCAAATGCATTTTTTGGCTATGTATTGGGCCAGCGACCGTAACAAAGCAGCCACTATGATTAACATCTTTGATCAGTGGAGCATTGAGTTAATTATGCCCCATATCAATAAAAACAAAACTTATACCGAAGTCATAGAGGATGTCTTTCTGAATTCATAAAGTCCATAACAGATGTCGACCAGAAAATTTAAATTTTATGAATATTTGCTTTAAGAAAGATGAAGCAATTAAAATTTGCAGATCAATTCTACTGTGAAGCACAAGTTCTCCTAGGGCGCCAAGGCTATGGTCAATTTTGATGCTAAGATCACACTAGAACATGTGGTACAACCTTTCCAAAATTTGGCAAACGTTTTTGATGCCTGCTTTTGTACAAAATATTACAACGTCAGAACTAGTTGATTATTTGTGCAGATGTTCACAGAATTATGGCCCTCCTAATACTGGTTATAAATCAGAACCTGCTTCTGTTAAGAAATTACCGAAACCAATAAGAAGATTGAAAATGATGCACCTGTGAAAATTGAGTAGAACTCAAATACAAAGCCCACACACTCAATGAATGACATTACCTGCTATAATTGCAACTGTAAAGGGCAATTTTGCTTCTTGATGCTGTCAGAATAGCATAAATTTAGTCCTTCCCAATAATGTGCAGGAGAAGGAAAAAGAACAAGCACAATAGATGCAGGACGCTCTATTGTTCCAGAAAACCAGTCCCACCTGAATGACATGAAAACATGGGCCACAGGGCCTCGCTTAACAATGAAACAGTTTCAATTTTAGTACCAAATGAAGATTCTACAAATGTACATGTGATAACTCGCTCTCAGAGTAAGATTGTCATACCTGAAGCCTCTGAAGTAGTAGCTAAACCGTATGTGCAACAAATAATTCAGAATGTTCCAGCAGAAGGGCCGAGCAATGCATCAAATTTCTAAGCCTGAAAGGGGTCAATATGGCAATTCCAATCGACACATTCAATCAAGAATGTCCCATTATTGGAAATACTTTAAAGAAAATTTTTAAATCTCTTAATTTTTACCATATTCACTTAATAAACTCTATTGAATCCTACTATTCTGAGTGCACTTACATGGAAATTTTGGTCAACAAGATCAAAGTTGTTGCTATTGTTGATAGCAGAGCACCTGTAAACACTGTTTCCACGAAGTTGGTGAAGAAACTGAATATTGCTCCAGACATTGACTATCATCAGGAATATGAGACCGTGGGCCTCAACAGCACTAAGAGTGAAGGAGGCTTACAGCGCCTTGCCACTGAGCTTTTGAGCTTTCGTGGTAGCAGCAAATGCAATAGTGCTTCCAAACACCAATTTATGACATTTTAATTGGAATGAGTTTTTTAAGGACCTATGGGATCTCATGTGATTTTAAAGAAAATGTATTACTTATATTAGGCCAATCACTTCCAATTTATTTCTCTCATGACAATACAAAACCTACAAGCCATCGTAGAAACATTACCAATATATCTTATGCCAATGGAATAATACCAGTAGGATATATTCAGCGAGGAAACTAAAGCCATCCCATGCTGACCTCTATAAACAAAAAACCAGGACTTTTCTACATGTGAATAAGGATGCAACAATATCCCCAGGCCATCAAGTGGTTATGAAGACTGGGACCACTCTGGATATTCCAGAAGGACTATATGGGGAGGTTGTGTCCCCGTGGCATCATTCTCATATGGAACCTAATGTGGTGCCTGGAATACTTATACCAGGACATGGGAAATTGACGTCCTATTAGCAAAGTTGACTAGCTGAAATATTAAGGTCAAAAAATATCAAGTAGTTGCATTTGTGCATCTGTTTCCAAGGGACAAATTAAAATCAGCTGTCAAATTTGGCAGTTTATCCGAGCTAAGCTTACCAACTGAAACCCTTGGGGCACATACTAAAATTTCTTGACAATCATTTACCAGATTATCAGAACAAAAGAAGGATAAAGCACTAGAGTTAGTTGAACGATACTCCGAAATTTTTGCCAATGATGACCAAGATTTAGGTTGTGCAAAAGAATTACAGCATTTTGTTGACACCAGGGAGCATGCGCCTATTAGAATGAGGCCAATTCAGCACCCCAGGGGCTAGCAACGAAATGGTCAGAGAAGAGATATAAAAACTGCTAAAAATTGGAATGATTGTGCGATCTAAGAGACCATGGGCCAATCTAGTTTTAATTGTAAAAAAAGATAGCAGCAATCAAGTTGTGATTGATTATCAACATCTAAATGGCATTATTAAAAAGGATTCCTATCCGTTGCATAGAATTGATGATGCTTTGGATCATCTGGGAGGGGCGAAGTTCCTTACTGCAATGGACCTTATCTCAGGATATTGGCAAATTGAAATGCCTCAAGAGGAGCAGGAGAAGTGCACAATGATTGCTACACAAGGACTGTTTCAACCAACATTCATGGCACAGGGGCTGTGCAATGTGCCAGCAACTTTTCAACAAGCGATGGACACAATTTTGGATAACCTTAAATTATCCTGCATGCTGGCTTACCTGGATGATATCAATGTCTTTAAGAAAACGCTTTCAAACATTTGGAGCACCTTGAACAAGTGTTTAAATGACTGTTGAAGGTCAATCTGAAGATAAAACCTAGAAACTGAGCTAACAAAAACAATGGCCTGATTGGCCTTAAAGATATCGAATGAGGCAATCTCAGGGCTGTTAGCAAGTGCAGATGACAAATAGTCATTTATGAGTTCCGACATCAAGTCAAGACCAAAACCTAACAAAGCCACACTGCCCACGTGTAGAGAGGAAACAAGGTTTTTAGAAGGGAAAATGGAAAAAAGGGCAAACAAAAAGTCAGGAATAAAATCACATCTGAAGTCAATTAATGTCAGATAAGGCTTTCTTGGGGTTGTTAGACTTACAAAGACCAAAGGGTTAATGAAAGATTTGTAGGAGGATCCTGCTTGACCCATTAAGAGGTTCAATGAACAGTACTCGGAGCCAAGAGGGCTTTCTCAGTTTCATTGATAATTTGTGAAGTTACAGCGGTATGTGAAGCTGAACTCTCAAGTATTGTGAGAGCGTAGCTGGTCGATCCAGCTTGTGAACTCCTGGGCAACACACCCAAAGAAACTATAGCATGCCAAATAGACTTGCTTAGTATTATGAGATTTGTCTGTCAGCGGCAGAAAGACTATCAAGGTATTATTCATACTTGAATGAGTGAGAAAAGTTAGACATTGTAAATAAGAGAAAAGAGTACCGCCCTTTATATCCAGTCAAGGTGGGGGAAATGTTGAGTTGCTGACTGAATCTAATTGTTGGATTTTCAATAGGGACATAATAATGTTAACACGCTTAATTTACTATGAATCATATCAGATATCAATGATATAGATCAGGAACATTTTGAGATTATGCAAAGCTTGGGATCCACGCCTAGCGATTCCACTTAATAATATTTGACTATGATGACATGGACACGGGGGCTTTGTTGGTTTGGTTGGACATAAATAATAGCTGACTAAATGACCCAGTCATGTGAGCTTTGTTGGTCTATGTCAAAATTATTTTTTAAAGTTGATCGAGTTTTCAATCAAATTAATTACTAATTAACGGTATAAATTGCCTTGTTATGTGCTGCTGATTGCTTAAGATGAGGATTGGTTCAGTTATCTGAAGACGCGTTGGAAATGCTATCTTGAGAATATTTCCAAGTTTGAGACTGACTCTGAGACGTTTGAGATGTCTTAAGTTGAATGGATTGTAGACCCTTAAGTGATCTCATTACTTTCTTTGGCCAAGTGCCATTGCAATTGAGGCATTATGGGTAAGTTTTGGTGAACATTGAGCCCTATATATTATCCCAAGTTGATACTAATAAAAATAAACTATCAATAATCAACTATTACCATGAGATTACCATTTAATTTTCTAGCTCCTTTGTATGAATACTTTACATTGTATTAAGTCGAGGATTTACTTGGGATCAGGAAGATCAGGCAGCGTGCAATCGTCTAAGTATTACAGAAGAATACAGCTTCAAGTGTAATTACAAAGGAGTTATATCCTAACTATAGTCACCATCTGGTCTATTTTATTCATACAGTAGATGTTCAAAACTTCCTTCTTACCGCAGAAGAAGAACCAGCCATCCATAATAGACCTAAAATTCAACACCAGGTCACAAAATAAAATAAAGCAACTATTAGATGTCAAGCTGCTAAAACCATCCCAGAGTCCTGGGGCCTCGCCGTTGTTGCTTGTGCAGAAGAGGATGGAGGGCATCATGTGGTAGTAAATCACCGCCAGTTGAATTCCATTACTCAGAAAGACAGCTAACTGCTATCTAAGATTGATGACTCCTTACGCCTCTTAGCAAGATCCCAATTTTTCTCCACAATGTATCTTCCCAGTGGGTACTTGCAAATTGAGCTTGCGCTGGATGACTGAGATAAATGCGCGCTTATAGCGAGTGAAGGTTTATCTAAACCCACTTGCATGCCTCAGGGGCTGTGCAACGCCCTGGCCACTTTTCAGTGGGTCATAGATTGCATGTTGGGGGACCTGAAGATGACATGTGTGCTGTTCTACCTAGATTATGTAACTGTATTTTTTGTGCACGTTTGACCAGCATTTGACCCACTTGAAGGAAGTATACAGATTGCTACGCTCTTCTGCATTTAATCTAGAGACCACCAAATGTAAATTCTTTCAGACCAAGATGGATTCTCTTGGTCATAAGGTCACCTGCAAAAAAGTTTCGCCCTTGCAGGACAAGGTGACTGCTATCAAGTAGATGTTTCAACCCAGAAATTTGCATGGCATTCAGGTTTTTTCAGCATGGTTGGGTATACTGACAAATATACCGCAATTTGACGAGCTCAATGAGCCACTAAATTACCTCCTCCATAAGGAGGTTCCTTTCCGATGGGAGGATTCCCAGCAGCAGTCCTTTGATGTCTTACAAAAGGCTTTGAGTATGGGGCTTTTCTGGTATATCCTGAGTTTGATAAACCCTTCATTCTATTTACTGATACTAACGATGTGGCTGTGGGGGCCATTCTGGATCAACTAGATGCAAGCCAAGTGACCACCCATAGCTTATTTAGAAAGACATATACCTGAGAGGAACAAAATAACAGCACAATAAAACATGAGTATCTAGCCATGTTATTAGCCATCAAATATTTCTGTTCTTTTCTGTATGAGAATCATTCCACCATAGTGACGGACCATGACTCACTAAAGTGGTTACAACAGATGAAAGACCTGGACAGATGATTGGCCCAATGGGCCCTCAAGCTCTAGAATTATGACTTCTTGATAGTTCACTGCGTGGGGATGATACACCAAAGCGCCAATGGGTTGTCCTTATTGCCTATACTAACCCTTTATACTTCCAAAGAGGAATGGATATACAAGCTCATTGCAAAACTGGAAGAGGGGAGCCATGAGCTGTCAACAATGCAGCAGCGCTTAAAGCAGATGGCTACTCAGACTCAAGTCAAAAAAGGATTTTATAAAAGCAGGTTGGGACCATTTGGCTAAAATATGTTCAACCCTTTGCTCAGACAAAATCCACTCTGGAGCTTATGTTACCATGAGGCATGGTGCAGTGAAGGAAACCCATTAAAGCTGAGAGACAGCTGCAATTGGTAAGGGATGATTGAGACACACCAGGATTTTGTTGACCCGTGCTTCAATTGCGCAAATCTGAAGATGCCTAATAATCTATATCAGCATCATGCCATGGGCCCCACGGCTCTATTTGCCACGATTAGCATCTATGTTAAAGGAACCCTGCATATGGTAATGTACAGTCACTGTTTTATCATTCTCGCAGTTTGTTAGACAATTACAAGTCCAATGCTGCATTAAGAGTGTTTTAAGTTTTTTTAAATATAATTTGCCAAAAAATCCTAACTGAATCTTGGTGGTACCCTTTAAATTGAGGCAATACTTTTAATAATAATAAAAATCTGCCAAAAAGCTTGATTTTGGTTAGCAGAGATATTATAAATCATCAACAGAACCAAAGGAGCCATTTGGAGTCCCTCCCCATCTTACAACTAATCTTGTGCCAACTACACCGCAAAGACTGGTTCCTTCTATAGGGTCTGAGGGGTCCAACAAGGTGAAAATATTTTCCCTCATTCTGATTAGACTACTTTATAAAATATCTTCCTTATGGGGCCATCTTCCCAGTGATATTTTCCCCATCTGCCTTCATAAAGAAGCGAGGTGAGTCTCATCCAATCTGATAGGTCAAATCTATTATCTATTTTCTATTTTGGACATTACTATGCCATCCAAATTTTGAGCCTCTATGTTTAAATAGTAGCATCAACTTATTAAGAGGGTTTTATCCTCTTGGCTACACTAATAAAAACTATAAAACCTTAACCTTTTAGTATTAACTTTTTAAAAAGTTTGTTAATCTAACTTGTGGTAAAAATCCTCCTTTACATTATTTCAGCAGTAGACCTTAATATCTTGCAATATTGTTGAAATCTGAGTCAAATTTGTACCAGTAAGCATCAACTTTTCCCTGATTCCAAAAAGTGGTGCTCATCATAGGGGCAGTACACCACAAAAACGACTTAAAATGGAGGCTGTTGGGGATTGACACTTCTAGCCTTTTCGCTGCTTGTGAAACTATAATAGCTGCATTGGAACATCAGCTTGCCAATGCTCTAGATCGACTCAAAAAGCTTGAAAAGCACTCGTTTCATGGAGCTCCTCCAGAGATTCAAAACCCCCCTTTATGAAACAAGTTTACCTCAGGTGAGGGTAGCATCGCATAATTTCTCTATGTTTATAAATCTGTTGTAAAAAACCCCCAATGAGCAGATAATTAAGCACTTCCTCCATTGCTTGAGTCTTCTGGCCCAAGAGATAATGGTTCCCAGTATGGCCACGCTCCACACCTGGGTGGAGGAGAAGGAAGCCCTTGTGGAAGAATTCGTTTAACAAAAAATTAACGTCAGAGGAAACAGGCCTTCAAGTGCCTTAGCATGCAGAAGGGATAATTAATCTCCTCTTTTGTTTAATGGTTCTATAGGGAAGCTCAGCTACTATTACTCGCAAAAATGCTACCCCTTGATGATGCTCTTGTGGCCATTCTAGCTAGTTTAGCTTCTCTCCCACCTATAGGCCGGCATCTTATCTCTATTAAACGACACCTTCTAAACTATCCTTGATATCAAGGAGGTACTTCTGGAAGTGGCCAATATTTATAACGTTAGAGCTACTTCAGGTGTTGGGTAAATCTCTAGGTTCTGACCATTGAGGATTACTCAACTGTAACCTCACCGCAGGAGGATATGATGAGCCCATTGGGCCGCCCTATGCTGGTTACTACTCTGAGCCCTGCACCTGCGACGCAGCTCAAATCTGAACTTCCTCCACCCAACCAACCTGAGGCTCTCAATCCCGTAAGCCAGAGTGCACCATCGTCAATAGGGCAGCGCTCCCTGCCCCCGCCTTACCACCAAGATCTTCTTTTGTCAGCCAAAGATCCCCTATACGTAGCCCTTAATCCTAAAACCTTTTCTTGTGTGCCATACGCCACAACTATCAATGCGTTAAAGGACCAGGTAACCATTGCTAAACCTCTTGTTTCACAAAATCACACAACACTGATCAACCCAAAGCTGGCGTAGTTAAAGTATTCACCTCCCCCAATGCTATCTCATCAAAACTCTCACCTGAAGGATTCTTCTGATCCAGTGGCCCCAAAAGTTGGTGCAGCTACGATGCTCCCTTCAAAAACCAAAAGGGTAGATGAGCGCCAAAAAGCACCCTGTGAGTAGAACAAGTTGATTTATCAGCCCCCTCTTAGAAATTCATGAAGGTGCATTGGTAATCCCTTTGAATAAGAGTCTGAATGTGGTATTGAAGACGCGGGATATTATGTCTTGGGACTCCCATGGAAGTGCAGATTCCGAATAGGCTGAGGCCTGAAAGAATTGGGATAGCCATGATACCACGACGAAACTATCTTTAACAATTGTTGAGATTTTCAGAGGTGATTAGTATGTCAGTGATGCTGCTCAACTTATTGGCACAGTAATACGATCTAACCAGCAGGTTCATACCCTCTAATCCATTAAATTTAAATATCCTGCGATGGATCAACGCCTTGCAATCCTCTACGTTTGAAGGAGGTTCTCTCCCTCTCCAACTTTTGCTAGCGCTAAATAAGCTTGAGGTTGTCATTAGTAAGGTGCGAGTTACTCCATCATTGATACGGGTGCTCCAGAGAATTTGATCTTTATAGCTCATCAATAATATTATTGGGCGCCTGAACTGGACTATTCACAAGAGTTTGGAGCTTCAGGGCTTAACAATACGTAAGCTATTGGAGCCTACTCTTCTCTACCCATATGAATTGAGAAGCTCCTACTGGCTGCCCCCACCGTGGCATTAAACAATAATGCATATGACTTGCTCATTGGCACTCAATTCATGATTGAGTATGATGATATCATTAATATAGAACAGGGATTTCTATACCTTCTAAATTACAAAGTTCCCCTAGTCTTTAACAACGATGAGCTTAAGAAAAAAGAATATACCTGCGCTATTTAACCTTCCTCCGCCATCACTCTTACTTATATCACATAGTTCAGAAACACATAAAAGCTTCCTGACTCCGTGGATTCTTCAGAGGGCATTCCATTGTATGCTTCAGAAGAGGTAGTAGTCAAAGCGGGTGACCAAAAGGTAATAGACACCATGATTACTGTGCAAATCTCCGCAACTGCCTTCTGCAACTTAACAAGCATTAATGGAATAAGTCCTATGGAACCTCAGGTGTTGCCAGGTATCCTAGACCCTGCCTACCAGCGACCTATTAAACTTCTGCTGGGGTATCTCACTACCAAGGACATTCTTGTAAAGAAGTATCAGGCGATTGGCTAAGCCATGCCAAATCCAATTGAGGACAACCACTAATTTCATTAAATTGGGACTATGCTAGATATGGGATACCCACTGTCCTAATGATCTGCGCTTTGCTCAATTTTCAAATTTCCGACGATCTAGCTCCCGCTGAGCTTAATAAAGTTCATTCTTTATTTGGAGTCATATAGTGACAATTTCTCCAAATCTGATACTGACTATGGACATATGAAGGGTTGGACTCAAGCCATTGATGTTGGTGATGACAAGCCTATTCAATACAAGCCTTATTGGAAATCAAAAGTTGAGGAGCTCCAAATGAGGACGGAGTTTAAATTTGATACTGGATGCGGGGCTACTGGCGCCTTCTCAAGGCCCTTGTTCATCTCTGCTATTGCTCATAAAAAAGAACAATGGTGGGCATTGGGTAGTTATGTATTAACGCAAACTTAACAATCTCACCAAGAAAAAAGCTACCCATCCCACGAATTGATGACACTTTGGCCCAACTCTCTGAACCAAATTCTTTTCCGCCATGGACTTGGCTAGCGGATACTGGCAGATGAGCCTTTCTCCACAATACCAGGAAAGTGTGCGCTTATCTGCAGTGAGGATCTCTTCCAACCTACCTGACTACCATAAGGGTTGTGCAATGCACCCGCAACTTTTCAGAAAGCCATGGACCACATCTTTCAGTATCAGAAGCTTAGTTGTGTAATTGTCTATCTTGACAATACTAATGGCTTCTCCCGAATGTTAATGAGTACCTTTCTCACTTAAAGGAAGTTTTTCAACGCCTGCGGGCCTCTCACACTAAGCTGAAGCCCTCCAAATTACACTCTTCCAGATGAAGTTAGATTTTCTAGGCAAAGCCATCTCCCCAGATGGGATCCAGCCTCTCCATGATAAGTTTGAAAAAATACTCAAAATGCTTGCACCCAAAACCCTCCGTTATATTCAGGTGTTCTTGGGCATGATGAGATACTACCATCAATTTATCCCCAAATTTGTTCATCTCAGTGAGCCCCTCATACGACTTTTAGCTAAAACACCTATTTCCATTGGGGTGCGGAACAACAGGATGCTTTTGAAACGCTAAAAAAGCTGCTGCAGTGACGGCCAATCCTACACCACCCCCGACTATAGTAAACCCTTCATGCTGTTTACTGATGCCTCTAACTACGCAGTTGGAGATATATTAGCTCAATTTGATGAGCATAGGGTTGATCACCTCATTCTATACTTCATCACTATGCTTTCTAAGGCAGAACGCAACTATAGCTTCACTGAGAAGGAATGACTGGCCATCTTGCTCGCTGTTAAATATTTCCACCCTTTCTTATATGGGATCTCGCTTAAAGTGGTTACTGACCACGCCTCACTAAGGTGGCTACTGTATATTAAATATCCCACTGGGCGGTTGGCACGCTGAGATTTGAAGCTCCAGCACTATGATATGACCATTAAACAACAAGCTGGTATGAGCCACATGAATATCAATGGGTTGACTTGGCTGCCCTTCCTTCTTTTAGATAATAGTGAAGAAGAGCGGCTACATGACCTCCTAATGATCCCTGATGCTTAGGAGGATGAGGATGGCACGTCCAGAAGATGCTAGCTCAACACTCCCGTAACACTAAGGTGGATAATGGGAAACTATACAAGAAAGTAGGGGTGAACTGGTTACCCAACCTCCGACCATCTAAGAGATTACCTGTCATTATGGAGTCTCATGCCATCCTAGGGCATAGTGGAGTGCGGAAAACCTATGAGTGGGTGAAAGAACGCTACTACTGGGAGGGAATCATGGAGCCCATCATCGAAGTCCTGGACGCCTGTCTGACATTCATAAAGCAATCCAGCTTAAAAACTTAAGTATCAATATCAGCATACCACTCCTCAACAGCCCTTCCACATAAGCCTAGATGTGGTTGGCCCTCTACACCAAAATACGGGTGGTAATCGATATAGCTTGGTAGGAATTGATCACTTTACCAAATGGGTCAAGGCTGTGGCTATCCCAGTTCAAATGGCCAAAGCCACGGCCACTTTCCTCCACCATTTTATCTTCCCTTGACACAGTTGCCCCCAAGTTTTGCTCTGTGATTTTGTAAAAACTTCACCTCCCAAGTGAGGAAAACCTCTCTGCCTCCATGGGCACGCAAAAGCTCTTTTTGCCTCCCACAACCCTTCGACCAATGGTACTGTGGAAAGAGCCAATGGGACCCTGGTCTCTAAATTATGAAAAATGGACACTTCAGACCCCCTTCACTGGGATCAGTACTTACCAAGTGCCCTCATAGCCTACCATTTCAGTTACCACCGAATTCTTAAGATGTTTCCTTTCTGTGTGTTGTATGGACAGGAACCTGGGGTGCAAGCCTTATTCGCCAAAGACATTTTCACTGATAGACAGACCCTGAGCAAGCCAGGAAGAAGTTGGCCTTGCGCATCATTCAGTTACAATTAGAGGCTATGACTAATTTGGCCAAAGCCGTCACAAAAGGGGTCAAGTCGCTAATGAGCTCTGGCCACCTCTTCCTTCCTTACAAGTATCTGACTTGGTGATTTACTACCACAATTGTATTACCCCTAGAAGGGAGAAACTTGGGTCCATCTAAGAAGGACATTTTGTAGTTACTTACAAGCGAGGGGAGGAATACTCCATCAAATTATTTGCTACAGGAGTTACTACCAAACAAGTTCATGGCTGATTATAATGGCCTTATTCTCCCCCAAACACTATTGAAGGGGGTGATGTCGAACAACTATAAGTCTGATGTTGTATTAAGAGTAATTTGGGGTTTGATTTAAATAAAATCAGCCAAAAGCCCCTGGTAATTTTTGTGGAACTCTTTGAATCGAGGCAATACTTTTAATAATAAAAGTTGACCAAAAAGCTCGAGTTTGGTTAACAGGGATATTCTGAATCATCAGCGGAACCAAGGGAGCCATTTAGGGGTCCCTCCCTATCTTAAAACTAAATCTTTTTAAAACTACACCTCAAAGAACAGTCCTTTTAATAGGTTCAGTGAGGGTCCAACAAGGTAAAAATAATTCTACCTTATTATTGGACTAAATATATAAAATCCCTTCCTCATGGGCTCATCTTCCCGATAGCCATTCCCCATATGCCCATGTATTGAAATGAGGTGAGTCTTAACCAATCTGATAGGTTGAATTCCAATATTTCCTATTTCAGACAGTTCTAAACCATCCAAACTTTGAGCCTCAACGTTTAAATAGTAGCTTTAACTTGATAAAAGGGTTTGTTTTTTATCCCCTCGCCTACACTAGTAAGAACTATAAAAACTCAACTTTTTAGTATTAACTTTTAAAGTTTTATTACACTAACTAATGATGAAAATCCCCCTTTGCGTTACTTTGGCAGTAGAACTTTAATTTCTCCTGCATTTTTTCAAATCTGGGTAAAAACTGCACCAGCGAGCATACACCTCTTCTTAATTCCAACATGGTTGATCACTTTACAAAATGGGATGAGGCTATCTTAGTTACCTCCCCAACTTCCAAAGAAACTGCATCCTTCTTGCTGAAGCAGGTCTTCAGTCACCATGGCTGTCACAAGGTTCTGTTATATGACAATAGTACCAATTTTTAACCCGTGTGGTGGCCAATCTTAGCTCTCTAAAGGATACAAATTATTCTTTTATGACACCTTATCATCTAGCTACCAACGGAGCTGTGGAGCGAGCAAAGGGTTCCTTAGTTGCCATCCTTCAAAAGATGGCTTCATCTGATCAAAGATGAAATGGATACTTACCAGCGGCCTTGTTAACATATCATTTTAGTTGTCATCAAATCATTCAAATGTCACCTTTCTGAGCCCTTTATGTATGAGAAAGAATTTTTCCCTCTAGTTTGCAGCCTATACTTAAAACTTCCAGCGCCAGAACCACCGACTTAGCCATGCAAAGATTAGCTAGCGAATTATTTAGTTTACACGAATTAGCCACCAGATCAATGGGTACTATTTGACAAATGGAAGCTGATCAGCGAAATTCCCAGCGGCCAATCCTTCCTGGATTCTAATTAGGGGATCACGTCCTATTCTACCATCACTATCCCAAAGGACAAATTTATAAACTAGACACTCTGTGGTCAGGTCATACCGGATGATCTACTGTCAGGGTCATGAATATTCTATTGCCTTTATGAAGTCAGGTGCCATTGTAAATTGGGTGCATGCTAGATTCCTCCAAATTATGTACATCCTCAGAAATATTTTGAGGTGGTATTGTTGGGTTTTGTGAGAATCGGATGAACAAGAGCCAATTTTAAACTCAACCCTAAATTGCAATCAGGCAAAGGGACTCCACCAATAAAATAATAATTAGACTGACTTAAAGAATGAACTCCCAAAAGGGCAATGGAAACTCAAACCCCGGAAGGATCTACCAGTTCAACTAGCAAGTTACCAAATCATCTGAGGAAGATCTTACCACTTTGAGATCCACGGAATCTGCTACCCTGGCAAAAGAGAGTCAATATCAAAAAAAGCCTAAGCGTCCCTCCAACTGTCAAAGATGTCTTGTTAACTATTTGCGCTATTGGTTGATTCTGCAAATGCTGGTTGCACAGGGTAAATTCACTGAGCAACATGATGATAGATATGATGATTTCTGATCCTCAATAAATAATAATAAAGCATTAATAATAAGCAGCTATTACCCCACCAAAAATCAGTTTATTTAATATATATAATAATCTACTTCCGCTAAATCCTTTCTCTTTCTTTTTCTTCTATCAAAAGAACCTCTTTCTCATTCTCACGCACAACTCTTAATCCTCAGTATTCTTAATAAGTTTCACCATTTTGCTTAGTAATTCTTTATTCACTACAATTTTTAATAGTTTTTTATTATCGAAGCTTCAGTGGAATTTTCTCAATTTGCTAAATTATAAATACTTCAATTAATTAACCTCACATCATCATAATCTTCTGCTTGATCTTGAGGCTCACCTAGACTCATAAAATATGATCAATTGGATAAGCAACTTATCATCCAGTCATATCCCTATCTCAACATTACCCCCCTTGAACGATTGATAAGCACATATTACTTGTATGCCCAAAGAAATTTGCATGTACTCATTTGATAAGCTGACTAACCGCATGTCCCTTAATGAATTAGACATTGATACCAGTCTTCTCGATTACTTCAACTGCCCAGTCAAATATTAGTGAGCTTGTTCTTCCATCTAAATCCATGTTAGTCGTGGAACAAGACATAATCTCCTAAGAAAACTATTGGAGTCCGCTACATCTACTTTGGACAGCCGCCTGATTGCAAATCTTCTTAACTAAGCTAGTAGAATAATCTTCCATTTGTAGTCCATAAGTGTTTTAATAAATTTGTCATATAACGCTTCAGTTCTACTTTGCCAGTATCCTCCACACAGGAGTACAGCTGAGCGGGCAAATCTGGATGCCTACCATAGAGCATTTGGAAAGGACACTTGCCAGTTGACAAGAGATAGCTGATATTATAAGCAAAGATGGCGGTGGATTGGATGGTACTCCATTCAAAGGGCCAATCCTTAAAAAGCTTGCGGAGAATGTTAACCAATATTACATTAATCCGCTCCACCATTCCATTAGATTCTGGGTGGTATGGTGTAGTCAAGACCCCGCGGATTGCCATTAAATTGTTCAACTTGGGAATAATGTGCGACGTGAAATCGGTATTATTATCCAGAAGATAATCTCAGGCAGCCATGTCACTGTATGACACACTCCATGATAAGCTTGGCGGTGGTGACAGCCCCTAAATCATTGATCACTCTTGCTTCCAAATATCTTGTCAAATGATCAATTGCTACTATTATATACTTAGCTCAGTTTGCACTAGTTTGCAGAGGCCTCATCACATCAATAGAAAGCATTATGCCATGCGAAACGGGGCTTAACTTGTTGTAGGTGGTCTTCTTGTGGAAAGGTTTTTCTACTTGGCACTGATGACAACAACCAACTGTCTCCAGCACATCATAATGTATGCTCTTCCAATAGTACCGAGATCACAAGAACTCCAACGTTTTCCACAACACACCATGCCCTACCGCCCTATGTGCATCTAAGATGATCTCTGTTCTGACGAAGGGTTTTGGGAAACTCAGAGTCGCTTCTCCAATCTTCTTATATAGTTCCTCATTGCACAAGTGATATCACATTTAAACCCGTCTAGCACCTTGACTACATGTGGCAGTTTATCATGATATTTGCCCACCACCATTCTCTAATAAATGATGTCAGCCAAATCTGCCATAATGGCGATCGTTGGTAGCCCTGAGAGACATTCTGCATCTTGAAGTTTTACCCCAGCCAGTGTACTATCTCAAAGTCATATGCCTGGAGCTTCAATGCCCAACGCATGAGCCATCATTCAGTTTCCTGGAGAATCTGCAGCCAATTCAAGTATGCATGATCTGTTACCACTTGGAATTTGACCACATGGAGGTATACTTGGAGCTGTTTATATGCATATATCACCGCAAGCACTCCCACTCTGTCACGTTGTAATTATGTTAATGACAGCAAAAGCTTTGGCTGTAAAACGTGACAAGGTGCTCTACGGCGCCATCATCATTCTAGGATAATACTAT
Source organism: Massospora cicadina (assembly GCA_022478985.1). Taxonomy (NCBI): domain Eukaryota; kingdom Fungi; phylum Entomophthoromycota; class Entomophthoromycetes; order Entomophthorales; family Entomophthoraceae; genus Massospora; species Massospora cicadina. Next base: position 68,674 of record JAKSZP010014666.1, on the reverse strand, counting down.
CCCTAAAGCTAAAATTTATGCGTCCAGTTGGCCTATAAATTCTTTTTTAAATTAGGATATTGTAAAACTGGCGTGCTTGCCAATGCAGTCTGCAAGACATCAAAAGCGTTTTGGCATCGTTTAATCCAGCAAAAGGTGGCGTTCTTCATCAAAAATCAAATAGAGTGCCTCAACACAATTGAAATTAGGAATGAACCGCCTGTAGTAATTGACTATCCCCAAAAACAATTGGATGTATCGCTTATTGCCTGGCCAAGTCATCTTACTTATAGCTTCCACCTTCGCCAGCTGAGGTTTAAGACCTTTTAAGTCCACCATGAATCCAATATATTCCAATTGCTTCTTGAAAAAATGGCACATTTGAGGCTTGATCTTGATATAAACGTATAAAGTCGGCGGAACACTTGTTCTAAGTGGTTAAGATGCTCTATGAGCATCCGCAAGAATACGTTGATATTGTTGAGGTAGACTAGAATGCAGGAAAGCTTTAGGTCACCCAAGATCTTATCCATATCACGCTTTAAAGTAGCCGGGGCTTTGCACAAACCATGTGGCATACATGTAGGCTGAAATAACCCCTTTGAGGTGATTATAAAACATTTCTCACGTTCCACCACTGGCAACTAAATCTGCCAGTATCCCAATATCAAGTCCATGGCAGAGAAATAGTCAGCGCCTCCCAGCCAATCTAAAGCATCTCAATCCAAGGAAGATGATAGAAATCCCTCTTTGTGAATCTATTAAGCTTCCAGTAATCAATGACCACCCGGTTTGTGCTATCTTTTTTCTTAACAATGAGCACCAGCAATGCTCACGGACTCTTGGACAGCTCTAACATCCCCTGCACAATAATTTGTCTACCTCATTGGAGACTACTTTCTCCGCATCTTTGGAGCGCCAGATGTACTATGACTGAGTGGGAGGGTGGTCATCCATGTCTACCCGATGCACTACCCTGCATGTGTATCCCAAATCGTGGCCATTGTATGCAAAAAAATTTGATATTTTTTTGAACAGGGCTATTGTCCTATCTTTCTGGTCCTCTGACAACCCAGTCAGAGCTTCTTGAAAAACAACTATCATTATGCCAATTGAGGTTTTTACAGGCAGACCGAGATCCTCCCAAAATTTAAAAATCATGAATATGGCAGACTTTATCAATAGGAATCAAGTGTAAATAAGTCACTTGGTGCCTTTGGACAGTCATAGACTCCTTCTGTAGGTTCGCTAGCAATACCTTCACTTCCTCATGTCCTGGTAACAGTAGCTCCAGAGACACATGGTGTTCTAGCTGCAATTTCAGTTAGGGCCCCTAATCTCCTTGTATAGCCCTCCAGGGACGTCTATTTTGAGCTCTTTCCGTATTAAAACTGATGCACAGAAGGTAATCTTAAAGAGCTCACCGCCTGTAACGGAATATCATTGTACTCATAAATCTGACTAGGAAGGTCTCTGGTCCTCCGCTTAATCCACCAATACCAAACAGGAATTACCCCATCGCTGTATGCTAGATTGATTTGACTGGAGCGGATTGGGTTATTTGGGACTCCGCTGGAGGTAAAGTAAATGAGGATCTGTTGTCCTAGGATACTAATTGTTTCTTCCGCCATATTGACCATGGTCCCAAATCGCTGCATGAACACAGCTCAAATAAACATGTCATAATTATTAAAAAGGAAAAACCACATCCAGAGAAGAGGCGCCAACTGAAATGAACCTCAAAAGCAGTGTGCTGTATGCACCCTCAGACACATTGCTCTGTGCCCTGTGGTCCCATACACTAATCAGTGTTCTACATCTGGTTTTAATGGATTCTTAGCCACAAGCTTGGTGGAAACTAAGTTAACTGGAGCACCAGTATTTATAATAGCTCGGATTTTTGTGTTCTGAACAAAAATATCACATTATTACACTCTGAATAAGAGGAACCTTTGGTGTTTATTACATGAACATCCAAGGTTTTTATAAAGAAAAGTGACAATACTGGCACCAACATGAGAATACGCCTGGGAATTTTCTCTACAAGAATCGCCACGTTCACCCCCCTAAGGTTTCACCATTTGTTGAGGGTCCATCTTTGACTATACAATTTTGCTCAAGGATTTTCCAGACGTACGGCTTTTGCATATCTTGGCAGAGCTCAGAGTCTGCATTATTGGGGTCTCTCCCATAGTTTGAGACCAAGATAACGTAGGGATTCATTGATAATAATTCATCAGGGTGTGTACCGAGGACAACGCAAAACAACTCTTGGGAATCATCAGGGACAATTAGGTTTGAATTAGCAGAAGTAGAGCTTCCCATCTTTACTCTGCTTGACCTTTTCTCTATTCATTCAGGTCAACTGGTACAGCATGTACATTCAGTTTTCCTGGACAGCTAGCCGCATGATGGCCTCTTTGGCTTGAGAAACAAAAATTGTATATCGAACTCGTCTCTGTATCACACCCACAGGTCTGGGTCAGAAATTAAATGATGAATTGTAAATTGGCTAAGGACGAGCTGTTAAGGCTAATGAGGACGAAAAGACTTGCCATAGCAGTAAGTGGATGAGGTTTTACCAGAGCATTATAACTGAGTCGTTGGTGTCCATTTTCTGACGGGGATCAAGTAGCAATTGCAAGGGCTTTCTGTTCCACACTGTGGCACTAAATGCGATATATAATCAGAATAAACAATTGACAATTTATTATAGCACCGCGCCGTCTCAAATAATGTGGTTCATAGCATTATAAAGTTCTCAATAAGGCTTAACAGCCGCCGTCATTGCTATGCCACCTCCTCATTAGATAAAATATTCTTCACAACAACACATGAGCCTCAGCCATGAACTACTCCATGACTCCAACAAGGACGTTCTTTTGAAACTTTATTTATTTTCAAAGACTCTGCCTTGCGCCAAGTCATTCTTGCCACACACCCAAACAGATGTATCACAGTCTCTTTCACCTCTTGATACGTTATGGTACTACTCTTAAAGTAACATGTGACCTGATAAGCACTCTCAACATCCAGAGCAGATAACAACAGTTTAGCTTTCGCTGATTAAAAGCCCCTTATACTGAAAATTAGTAACTCTTAAAGAATCTGGGTATGTTTCCATTGCGATTAAATAGTGGCAGATTGTCAATGCAAGCCTCTCACTCTCCATTGATACTAATCCATCTATGCTCAGCACAGTATAGCCGCTCTGTAGTGTCACTCAAGCAGTTGGCGAGTTTGTTGGCTTGGCAACCCGACAGGTGTAGATGGTGAAATGCCTTGTCAAGCTGATCTTTTATATCCTTATTCTCTTGGAAAAGCATTTTTTAGAGCCTGGAATAGTGTATCCAAGCAAGTTTCAGTTCAGCATATTGAGATGACTGAATAAACTGGGGTAGTACCTTATCAAGGAAGACTGGCTGAACCATTGTTTGGCGAATATGAAACTTTTTAATAAGTTAATCAATGGTCCTCTGTAGTGAGCACCACTGTTAACTTTTGGCGATATTGGTTGATTCCGCTGAGCTGGTTGCACATAGTAAACCCACTGAGCAACAGGTGAGAGATATGATGATTGCTGATTCACAACAAATAACAATAAATTATTAATAATAAGCAGCTATTGTACCATTAGAAATATGTTTATTTAATATATATAATATTATACTAATTCTGCTAAATCCTTTCTCTTTCTTCTTCTTTTTCCAAAAGAACCCATTTCTCATTCTCACGCACAACTCTTAATCCTCGTATTCATAATCAATTTAACCCTTCCACTTCTTAATTCTCTATTCAATATAATTTTTAATGGTTTTATCTATCATCAAGGCTTTAGTGGAATTTTTCTCAATTTTCTAAAAAGTAAATAGTTCAATTGATTTAACTCACATTATCATAATATTCTGCTTGATCTTGAGGCTCATCTAGACTCATAAAATATGATCCATTGGATAAGTAACTTTATCATCCAGTCATATCCCTTTCTCAACAGAGATATTAGACTGGTCTCTGAGATTTTTGGAAGCCAGTTTGCCTTCCACTTCAGCTTCATATGCACCCTCAATAGCAATAGACTCTGGATCTGTGGGATTGCCCCCTTGATCAGGGGCAGTTGAGACACATGGAAGAATGGGTGTTGCTTCCAGTGATGTGGAAATTTTAAACGGAAAGTGCCATTACCCAGGTCCTCTTCCACCAGGTGGGTATCTGAGCGCTTACATGCAAACTTACATGATGGCACATGCATTTACAAATGACACGTTTTGAGTATTGCATATGAACCCTCCTTTTCCTACATGAGCTGGGAGCCATTTCCGATTTGCAACCCGTTTGTAGTCACTTATATCCTTGATTAGATGCTCCAAAACCAGAAAAGTTGCCCAAATATGCTGGGTGTGGACAGAGCGGCTGGTACCTCTGGGCAAAGGCACAGGCTAAACAAAAATGAGTTGTTGTACCCCAAGTCCGCTTTGTATGGGGAAAAACCAGTGGAGGCATGCATTCCATTATTAAATGAAAACTGAGCGAGAGGAAGGTCACCAGCCCAAATACCCTGAGCGGCTGCAGCGTAGCACTACCAGTACTGTTCCAGGATCTGATTGACCCGTTCAGTTGTCCATTTGGTTGGGGCTAGTATGCCTTGGAGCAACAGGGTGTATTCTTCAAGTTCGCCAAGAGCTTGTTCCAGAAATGTGCCGTGAACTGTGGCCCATGATCACTGACAATCTCCTGAGGCCAAACATGAAGAACGTATGGCGCACTAAGAGATGGGCAGTTTCCCCAGAAGTAATAGCGGAGGAGTATGGAATGTATTGGGAAATTTTGTGAAGCGGTTGACACCGCCATAATGCTGAAAGCCCATTGGAACTGGGAAGCTCAACAATAAAGTCCAAAGACACATGATGTCCATGGACCCTCTGCCTTTTGTAAGTAATGTAGAAGAATATTCCTGCCAGACAGGTTCGACTTGGCCCATGCAGAAGTTACACAATATGAAATCCATGTTGGAACACCCTTTGTCAGGCTTGCCCAATTATAGGTACATTTGACTAAGTCATTACACTTCTTATTTTCTTAAATGTCCGACTGCAGGAGGACCATGATTAGCCTGAATAAGCTTGGCAAAGGAGTGGAGGAACACAAACCCATGTTTAAAAGAGAATGAGTACCTTGGCCAGAAAATACAAGAAATGCTATGAAGCATGGAGGGACAACTGCTCCAGAAGATCCACCTCTTCCGCACAGGTCATTTGCACTGCTAGAATCTGAGAAAGTAGAGGCGCTTCTAAAGCTAATTCTTCTGCTTAAACTATGGGAGGTACAATGGATAAGATTTGGGTAGTGGGAATGAATGTGACCAAAACTTGCCTCATCTGAGTATGATGGCAATTCACGGGGTTGCAGCTTAGGAAGTCATTAAGGACATTTAATGCTCCTTCTACAAACTCATATTATAGTTGAAGCTGCACAAATCCCAGTAAGTTTGGGCCTGCTAGTGCCAACTTTGTGGCTGGTGGAAATAAAGGAGGGTGCTGGGATTTTTGCCCATATTTCCAGCTTACTGAGTTAACTGTTAGCTCATTAGGGGATAAGTCCCACTAGAAAATAAATTGTATAAGTTGACCTTGATTTTTGGGTTAATAATGTCCAGGGATTTCTTGGGTAATTCGCCAAGTTTGGATACATTGGGTATTGACTTGGGTGAATGCTTAAGATTTTGTTGGGCAGAGTTGCCACCAAGCTTGGGAAATCAGATAAATGGTCATTGATTAAATATCTGGTGTACCAATTGGGTTCAGTTGGGTTTCATCACTGACCTATTGGTTAACTGATTAGCAGTTTGAGGCGAGTGATTCTGCCTACAACTAGAAAATCAATCAAATGTTTGCGACCTGCCATAATGGGTAAAATTTCCTATTACCTAAGCAAGTCACTTGCTAAATATGGTTGGTTCGCTGTGATTAAGTGTAAAACGTTAGCACTACTTTTTTTGACTCTTTCTATTTTAGGTCTCAAGGATGTCCAATGAAGGAATCCCTAAACTGATGGAGAAGAACATCACTGGTAGAGACGTTGGAGGGAAGTTCAATGGCAACAGCTGTCATTTTATGGCTGAGGCACCAACCAAGGAGTTGAACGCTGAATTCCCTCTATAAATTCTCTAGCATTTCATAATAATAAAAATCTCTTCCTATTAAAGAAATAAGTTCTATTCATCTTCAGCTAATTATTGTTGTGGTATACAATAGCTGTGGACTCTTTTGTGTGTAAAAAGAAGCAAAGATTAAATACCCTAGAAGGGAAGCAAAAAGTTAGATGTAAATCTCCTCAGACTCAGGGTGACGAGAAGAAAGGCCAGTAACCTTTAAATCTGAGAGTGGATTAAGTTCATCTGGAACAGGGAAGAAGTCCTTATAGTTAACACAATCAGTATTTTGTGTATTATTACAGGTCTAGCTTTGGACAATATCTGGTTTATCTATTCAACTACGATGATAGTTGTCATGCTATTATCACTCACATATCAATTACTATCAAGCAACGAAAAGCTTGCACATACAAAACCTGTGCAGTTAACTTCTGGGAACTATCAGTTGAGCCAGCCTTTAACATTTGGTGCTCACTACATGGGGTAGTTGAGTAAGATACGCCAATCTAAGATGTCATATAATGAAGAGTTAAAATAACTTTGGACGGAATTGGCAACTGTCAACAAGAACGCCATGAATTCAGCCAATCATAGAGAATTCGCTGCCTTGGAGGGGAGAGTCACTAAGATCAAGGAGTGAGTAGAGGAAGTTTTTCAATTTTGGCAATGAGTTACTCAGGAAAGTAATGAGATTGAAGAAGAAAATAAAGGATACTTGGTCCAAAAAGTTTTAGTCATAAAGATGGAATGCAAAGTGGATCGCGTTCAATTGCGTTCACTCAGCTAAGATATAGAGCATCTAATGAAGCAAGTCAATGGGCTGAAGAAGCAGAGATTTAAATGAAAACCCTATGTGGCGAACTACGCCGAAGGAAGGACCTTAAGAACTCAAGTTTGGAAGTCAACAATTCCCAGAAATATGCTGACTGTATTTGCAGTCATTTTGGAGATGACCTCTGAAATTAAAGCCTCAAGTCAGTCAGGTAGCCAAGCAAGAGAGGCGGCTAGAGAAGCTTAGGAGAATTTCAAAGCCACTCCAAAATTGCCCACTTTTTATCAGGATAACTCTCTTGCATTCTTCTGACTGTTTGACATGACTATGTTTGGGTATGATGTTAGATAAAAAGCTTTGCAAGTCATGAACTGTTTGGATACAGACTCTTAAAACTTGGTGTTACCTCATCTAGAGTGAGACAGCTGGTCTTACTTGGAGGTTAAAAATGCAATAATGAGGGATTTTAGAAGCCTCACGCTTATGTCAAAACACAAGCAAGAATTTATGGGGATTCAATTCCAGAAGGATGAGATCTTAGCAAATTTCGCCAACTTATTTTTTAAAAAATCACAGCTTTTGAAAACTTTTCTTTCTCGTTGCAAACACTTTTGCAACCTAGTCAATTCAAGACTAAATCTAGTTTGATAATCTCACAGAGGAGATTAGTCTGCGCCCATGTCAGGGAACAGTTGGGCAAGCAAGGTAAGAGGAGCAGGCGGAAGGCCCGCGGCCTCCAACGTTTGAAAACGCCCTGGAGAATCTGGCAGATTGGACAAAAATCTCAAAAAACCGGCAGTCACAATTTCCTCAGAGATACTCGCGTGGCAAGCACGATGCAACCAGTACATCAACACGCCACACTCCCAGCCACTTTCATTGGTGGAATTTGGAGTCCGTGTGTATCTGGACATCCAAAAAACGGCCTTATGGGAAAAATTTTGTGAAGATGTACACAACATTTTCCCAAATGTGGTGTATGTTGCACCTCACTCCATGTTGCATGGTTGGCTGGACCTAGGTTTCAAAAGCAAAATAGCAGCAGATGAGGCTGCAGTGGTGCGCATAGTGGTTGACCTCATCAAAGGGCAATAGGTCTTTAAAACCAAATGCACCAGATAGACAAAATCAAACCAAATTTTCCTCACGTTTGACTTTTTGCCTACTACAGTAAAACATGACATTTTGGAGCAACACCTGAAAGATGGTCTCGCCGTATATGGCGAAATACAACTCTTTCAAAATGCAACACTTCATGCTGATGCCACACCTGTGCACCGGCAAAGCCATCGCAGTTCTGACCCCAACTGAGGAGATCGCGAAGGACCTAACCCAGATCCCGCACTCCACTTTTATTGATATCGCAGGGCATACCACCCACCCATTCCATGTAACCGTGGGCAGCGCGCCCCCCATTTGCACCCACTGTGACGCGTTTGGCCATAAGGCGCACGCATGCCCCATAAGGTGGGCGTCACATTCCAAGAGCACCCCTTGGCGGCCATGGCCAGCGGAGAGGCGCACTACAAACCAACTGCAAGCACCAAGGAGGCTTTCCCGTGGGGAGCACAAGGCTGCTACCTATTGGTAAATCCCATCTCCCTGCAGGAGTGGAAGAAGGCCAAGTAGGCCCATAGGGCCACAGCTAAGGAAGTGGCCAAGGCCACCACCACCATCCCACACTCACAATGCCAGGAGGACATGGAGACCTTCGCGGCGGAAGTGACTCAGGAATCCATCATCCAATCAGATTGGGAAGCCCATGCCGAGCGGGCCACTCAATCTGAGGATCCAATGGGAGATTCGATCTCTCACAATTGCTGCACCCAAGCTCCAGTCAAAACTGACTTGGGAACTATCCCAACTGAAAAAAATCTTTTTCCCCACTCAACAGTGCACCAAACTCATCCGCACCACATAAAATTCGTCCGACGTCAGGAAAACAAAAAGTGAAGGCCAAAGCCAAAGCGACTCTTTCCGCAAAAATTAACAAAAACCCCAATAGCGTTGCTGATAACACCTGCGCTGCTGTGAAAGCCTGTGGGGACCTTGAAGAGGCTGGTGGGCCCAGGGGCCCACCCCCTCGCACCTAAGGTGCAATGGGGGAAACCTTCACTCTAGGGACGTTGAATATTGCCAGACTCAAGGCCTCCCCATCCCAGGCTAGGAAACTGAGTTTTATACACCACAATTTACCCGTGGATATCCTGGCCATTCAGGAGTCCCACTGTCCACAAGGTTCCGAGGAAGCTTGGAAAACAATGCTCCTCCCATCCCTATCCTTTTCAGTCGGAGCACTGTGGGGTGCTAATTTAGAAAAATAATTTTTTCAAATTCACATCCTCAGAAACATTCCTAAATGGCTGAGTGCTTGTCGTCACCTTCTCGTGGGCTGACGTTGCGCATGCAATTGTCAACATCTATGCCCCAAACGGTGCACATGAGCATTAGGAATTTTTCATTGGTCAAATCCCTCCCGCTACCCCCTGATTCTTTCCTAGTTGGTGAGATGAACTGTTGGCTAACCTCACCAACAGACCAGTGGCCTCCCTCACCCCACGCCCAACAGGGACACGTAGAACTACGCGTTCTAAAAGCCACCCTTGGGTTAATGGATGCGCTGCTGCGACATGCCCCACTGCTCAAAAACATGACGCGTCCCCACATCCACAACGGCCAATTAAGGTCCATGACCTGCATCGACCTTATCCTAACACTGGCGAAATTCCAACACCACATCTCCCACTATAAAACAACAAAAATGGAATTCTCCAACCACCGACTGGTCTTGATAACCTACCACCTACCCGTCACAGTTGCAAAGGCCCCACATTGGTGCAAAATCCGCCCCCCTGAGCTCGCGTCGCCAGGATTTTCCATGTGGGTGGAAGAGGCAACTTTGGCAAAATCGTTTGTTGCACCATTTTGTGCAGACCCCATTTCCACATGGGCAACTTTCAAAGAGGACACCATCCGCCACTATTGCCATCTCTCCTCCAGACGCTCACGAGCCACATCAGCGGTTATCTTATGCGCTCTGGCAGAATTGACCCACTTGGAGTCCAACATTCCAGCCACAGGATACAGCCCTGCATGGGGCTGGAAGTGGGCGGAGGCAGCCGCCCAACTTAACGCACTCGAAAGGCAACACAAACATCAGGTTTGTGTCCAACACAGGGCCACACGCATCACTAAAGGCAACAAGTGCACCGCATACTTCTTTATAAAAATTTTCACACCACGCCAGAGCGTGGCCTGCATACAGGTGCGAAGATTAGATAATTCCATTGTGGACACACCGGCTGAAGTGGCAATCAAAATGCAAAAATATTACTCTGAGTTATACTGAGCTGAACCAATTCAGCCAGCCAAAATGGTGGAATTTCTTGACCGAGCTCATATCTGCACCATTTTCTGATACCCGGAAATAATGAATTTAATTACTCTGAACGAATTATGGACAGCCATTTGCGGTTTGCCAAACCAAAAATGCCCAGGCCCAGATGGCAAACCATATGAGTTCTACAAAAAATATTTCAAATACATATCCCCATTGCTGCTAGCCTCACTCAACCAAAGCCTGTTGGAAACGCGCCTCCTACCAGGAGGACATGAGGCCTTTACTGTCACACTCTTCAAGAAAGGGGATAAGCTTGGGACCATCTAGTACTAAAAAAAAAGAAAGGGGATAAGCTTGACTTAGCCAACTGGTGCCCCATTTCTCTAATAAACACAGACACCAAAATTTTAATAAAAATCATGGCTAACCGTTTAGGGACTGTAGCATCTGCCACCATCTCCCCAGAACAATTTGGTTTCATCCCCAGAAGGTCAATTTGGGATAACGTGCACTCCATGGCTAATGCATGTCAGTCCACAGCCTCTGGGGCACTGGTATTTTTGGACCAACAAAAGGCCTATAGAATAAACTAGGAATACCTAAGGGCATGCCTCCATCAATTCCGCCTACCCCCCCCGCTTCATAAACGGGTAATGCTGATCACGGAATCTGTGACAACGGCAGTGCGTGGCCCAGGCTTCCTAACAGAAGTAGTCCGCCCTCAAAGGGGCTTGCGACAAGGGGACCCCCTCAGCCCACTCTTATACAACTTCAGCCTTGACCCACTACTGCGAAATGTGAATTCCCAACTCACTGGGGTCCATGTGCCAGGCCAAACCCCAGTCAAGAAGATGGCATTTGCAGATGATTGCGTGGTGGGGGTGTCTAATAACAAAGATGCACGCGCGCTTGAAGCCCTCATCCAGGAATATTCCCAGGTAAGCAACGCAGCACTGAACGCCTCCAAAACTGAAATCATCCTCCTTAGTCAGTTTCAGAACTGCTGGGCCCCAGCAACTATTTCCCAACCCGGCCATCTGCTCGCCCACGTCCATGCCTTACTAACTCAACACACACCGCTCCACTGGTGCTCCCCTTCATGCCACGTCCTACCATAGGACCGGTGCGCCATCTGGGCGTGTGTATAGAGGCAGGCGGATATGCATTAGCAGTAATGGAGTGCCGTATACTGGACAACGTGACGAAGCGAATCGCCTCTCTCAGAGCCCACCCTACTACCCTTACTGGCAGGGTTGTTCTTGCCAACTCTATGCTCCTATCCAAATTCTGGTTCGGAGCCCACGCCATCCCCTTCTCCTCAAGCTTCTTCAAATCCCTGCATGCATTGCTGCAAGGATGGCTTTGGTCAGGCCGCACTCCACCAGTACGGCTAGAGGTCATGTTTGGCCCTCATCATCAAGGTGGCATGGGCCTGCTTGACTTCAAAGCCCATGCTGCCAAGATCCTGGGCACCTGGATCGTGGCCATCACCGCTCCTACACTCTCATCCCAACACTGGTCCTGCGTGGCCCACTCCAACTTCTTCCAAACCTTGGGCCTCAACAATCCATCAAACCCCCACTCCCTGATGAAATACCTCGCATCACACACATCAGCCACAGGTCCTCACGGGACTAAAACCCACTACAAACGAATCCTACTCTCCATGCGAAGCGCAGAGTGGAGAATTCGTATTAGCAGACATACAACCCGAAGAGGCCGCCCCTCTCCTCAGTTCACACAAGAGGTACAGGGGCTACCCATCCATGATGGCGTGATCCCCATTCGACCCCATGTCCTATCCAGGGTGGACTACCTGGACATGATGGACATCCCTCACTCCACTGAGACCCAAAAGTCTATCTGGAAATATGCACACCATCCTCTGTTGCAGCCTCAAGTCCGCTCCCATGTGTGGCGCTGCCTGAGGCGGGTGTATCGTACAGAGGAGCGCTCTAATGCTTTACACTCATCCTGTGTCGTGTGTGGCCAGTATGGAACGCTGTTCAACCGCCTGGAGAAGTGCCCCACCTCTAAAGTGATATGGCGCGAAGTTCAACGTCTGCTGGGTCAGGATCAAACGCATCCCTTCAGCCTGTCAAGGGATATGTTTGCTATATCCATGGTATCCCCTCTTCCACCCTCCCTCTGTGCTCTGGTGGTCACAATCGCCATGTGGACTATCCACACGATTGTCTTGGATGCCATCGTAGGCTCCACCCCCACTCTCTCAGAAGCTGTCCACAGATTCCAGTCTCATTTGGTGGACCACTTTCAAGCATGGATGTTAGGATACCTCCCACCGCGTCGCTGACAGCTGGTCTTCTCCTGGTTCCCAGTCTGGTTCATCAAATCAGACCCCTTCCTCCACACGTGCTCAATAGTGGCTACGGCCCCTTCACACTTTCCCTCCCCCTCCCCATAAGTGGCGTTCCCGCTGGCAACAAGAGATAGCATCGCTTCTCTGGGGTGCCTCCCCTGGTACTAAGTTTGTCTTTCCTGAGACATATTCGGAAGTGTCTGTCCCATGGTCGGCCTTCCACGCAATAAATTTAAAAAATCTAAAAAAAACACAGCTTTTGGTCAAAGCGAAAATCTTGTACAATTTTGATGCGTGGATCGCGTTACAAGTAGCCAATCAGCCTTATTGTGATATACATCAAATGATGTCTCTCGCGTTAACAACCAAAATAACCACCTTGCAAATGGTGGATCATTTGAAGACGCTAGAAGCCACGTTTGAGGCCCATAAACAAAGCTTTAAGCCAAGTTCGGTCCTGTGTGTGTGTGTGTGTGTGTGTGTGTGTGTGTGTGTGTGTGTGTGTGTGTGTGTGTGTGTGTGTGTGTGTGTGTGTGTGTGTGTGTGTGTGTGTGTGTGTGTGTGTGTGTGTGTGTTGTGTGTGTGTAAAATTCAAATTTTACTAAAGTGACTGAAACCGCTAAGGGAACAAACAATCAAAATTAATAGGAAACAAATTCAAGGAGTTCAAACATACAGACAAGAGTAACAAGCGCTGTCACCAGTGTGGATGGAAGGTCCACCTCGCTGCCCAGTGCTTTAACAAGAAGACTAATGATCATCAACGTGGTCCAGGCATAGGAGGCCAACCAGCACTAGAGTTGGGAAAGGGCCCACGGAGTATATGGAGAATAGTCTAGAGCTTTTGTTAAAACCATTTCTTCAAATATCCTAAATGAAAACATTGACATTATTGGTCTGTTTGTTGACGACAATGTAAAGGACCAGCTTTAACAAGAGGTCAATTTAGATGTCAATGTGGTAACCAGATCCAGAGAAAAGGAGTTTGACCCCAAAGTAATCAAGGGGGTCGCTCACCCATATGCGTGCCAACTAGAGTACAGGATTCAATCCGCTGAGAATCTGGAAATCTGCCAAAGGTCAAATTAGATGAGGTGAATCTGTCAATCCTACTAAGCGCTATAAAGGAATTATTTACTGATCTGTTAGAGCAAATACTTCACACCCTTAATTTGGCGAATAGCGCCGCTATACACTCAGTAAATACCATTTTACAATATTCTGGGTGTACATATATTGATATACTGGTCAATCGAGTATGGGTGTGGGCGATTATTGACAACGGAGTGCTGATTAATATTGTCTCAACCAAGCTGGTGAAAAAATGTTAATCTCGCATATTTTTAACATAAGAAGGAATATGGAACTGATGGTCTGAATACAACCATCTCTTGTGAAGCATATAGCGCTTTGCCACTCAGATTTTGATCCTTAGTGGTATCCGTCCCAGCAATAGTTTTGGCCAACCAAAACTATGATTTTTAATTGGGACCAAGTTTCTAAGGAAATAAGGAGTTAAATGTAGCTTTGAAGATGATACGTTGACCATATTGGGTCATAAACTACCACTAATTTATCAGAGAGATAGAAAAATCTCCGCTGACCAGGAGTAACATTTTCATCAATCTGATCTACAATGATGGAATTATACCGATTCACTATTATTAGTTGGCAAAAGCGAAGAGATGTGCGAAGAAAATCCTGGAAAGTCAGGGAATTTTGGTATGAACCAAGCATTTGAAAACCATACTACCAGTATCGCAGATCATAATCAAAACAGGATTACTTTGGAATTACATGAGCTATTGTATGGAGAGGTTGTTAGCCCCTGAAAGAAGTCCAGAGTAGAGCCATGGGTGGCTCCTGGAATAATCATGCTGGGCCATGAAGAATTATGAGTTTTCTTGGCGAATTTGGGTGGAAAACTGATGGAGATTGAGAAGAATCAGATTTTCGCATTTGTCCATCTGATCTCAATGGCGGAATTGCAAAAATTTCATGATTTTGTACCTTCACTTTGATGACAGGTGTGGCTGAGAGTATCAATCTATTGGTCAAAGGAAATCAACTCGCTGATCTGACAGAAAGACAGCAGGAGGAGGTGCCCAAACTAGATGAAAAGTATTGGAAATCTTCGCCCAGGATGATCATAATTTGGGATGAATGAGGAATTTCATCGATAAAGTTGACACCAGGGAAAATTTACTGATAAGAATGAGACTGATCTGACTCAAAATCCCGCTTAAGTGGTAGTGGAAGAGGAATCGGCAAACTAGTGGAACATGGGCTCCTAGTTTTATCATTGAGTCCTTGGGTAAGCCCTATCCTAATAGTAAAGAAGAAGGACAGCTCTAATCAGGTAATGATCAACTATCAGAAGATGAATAAAATAAGGAATAATGATTAGTATCCACTATCACGAATCAACAATGCATTATATTTGTTGGGAGAAGCAAAATATTTCTCCATGATGGATCTAATATGGGATATTGTCAAATTAATTTCTAATAGAAGACCAGGAGAAGTACACGAACATCACTGCGCAGGGGCTATACCAACCAACTCAGATGCCCCAAGGACTTTGCAATGCGCCTGAAACGTTCCAGAGGGCCATGGACGCCATATTGAATGACCTGGAGTTGTCATGAATCATGGTATACTTGGACGACATAAATGTGTTTTGTAGGGCCTTTACTGACCATTTTCACTACTTGAGAGATGTCTTCATAAGACTATCCGTGGCTAAACTGTGGATTAAGCTGAGTAAGTGCCACTTCTTCAAGAAAGAGTTGGAATATCTGGGGTTCGTCATCAACTACATTGGACTGCAGCCACAACCCAGAAGCTTGAGGTCATAGAAGCAGATGGTCATCCCAAGAAGTGTCCAAGGCGTCCAAGTATTCCTTGGAATTCTTGGATATTACTGAAGATTTATACATATTTTGTAAGAATAGCCAAGCCCCCTTCATTTTTGTTGAAGGATCCAAAGAAAGGATTTATTTGGAATGAAGAGGCCCAGAGTTTATTTGTAAAATTACTCCAGTATCTCATAGATTATCCAACATTGAAATGTCTGAATTTCAATCAAAAGTTTAATGTACAGATTAATGCTTCATTAATGGTGATTAGCGCCGTCCTGAGTCAAGTAGATGAGCTCAGGGATGAGAACCCAGTAGCTTATGTGAGCTGAACATTATCAGCAGAAGAACGGAATTACACCGTTACTGAGCGTAAATGCATTGCAGGAATTTACGTCTTTAAGCAGTTTCGGGTGTATATTCATGGTAAGCACTTTAAAGTGGTGATGGACCACTCCTCCGCACTGGCTGCATAACGTAAGAGAACCATAAGGATGTCTGGCCCAATGGGCATTAAAGCTCCAAGCTTATAACTTTGAGATATTTCACCAATTAGGAGCTTCTCATCAAAATGTGGACAGCTTATTAAGGTTACCAATGGTCTAAGTGGTATACCAACAGGCTGATGAGCTATTTCAGAGCATAGTCAATGGAGAAGTCAGTAACGACACCCAAGAGACCTGAGGTACTTTTTGGAATGCAATGGAAAAGACTAAGACCAAGGATTGACAAGTATTTAAGATGATTGATGGAAGATGACTTTTATTCCAAATACCGTCAGAATGAGCGGCAATTGTTCAGGCCACACATAAAGTTGTTGGGCATGAAGGCCTGAGGAAGATGACTTTCACATTTGCCAGTACTATTACTGAGAGTCTATCAACTACTAAGTGGCTTATTTTCTAGCTTTCTGTGTGGAGTACCAGTTGCAAAAACCACACAAGAACGCAACCAGATATCAGCTGGTTTTTCCTGGATTTGCCTGTAATACAGTGTACATTGATGTGATGGTACTATTGACTATGAGCACATGGGGAGCCAAATATATAATAGGTGCAATTGACCATCTGACCAGATTGGTTGAGACAAGGGCCCTGGTGAAAGTGGACCCTACAAGTACTACATGGTTTATCCTGGATCATGTTGTATACTGCCATGGATGCCCGCAAGTCTTGTTAAGAAATAATGGAAAGAATTTTAAATCACACGTGATCCCAAGGTTGAACTAAATATTAGGGATCCAGGGAGTTGTGTCAGTACTCTGCCAGCCAGAGACAAATCGATTGGTAGATTGAGTAAATGATATGCTGGCTGCGACGCTAAAAAGCTGGTTACTAGGAGAACTTCCGCGTGAGGAACATACCTTAATTCAGTGACATTTACATATAACATCAGCCATCATATGACAATGGGGAAAATTCCATTCAAGTTGTTGTACAGAAGAAAAGCCGCGTTACCACCAAATCTATATACAGTGGTTGAATCAACATTTGGGATGAGTGCGAGCAGTACTTGATCATACTTTCTAATATCTAATTGAGATGTTATTGTAAGCATTTGATATGACCTTGAAGAAAAAGATCAAGTCAAAATGATGGACGATAATAAATGACTGGCGTTATCCTAATACCATGCAGGTTATAAAGTAATCTATTGTGACACGCGTGGCCTTGGAAGAAGAAACAAGTTAGATGCACTATGGTTGGGTCCGTTTGATATTATTGTCATGACATCAATGGATGCATATTCCTTCAAGAATCTTTCAGATGGAATGATTGTTAATTTGGTCCACTCTAAGCATCTAAAGCTTTGGATCCAAGGAAAAATTTAATAAGAGTGTTCAAAAGGTCCGCTAAACCATTGAGATGGTTATATCCTGACCTTTTTTTGGTTAAGTCTATAAAAAAGGTCTGCTGAACCAAAATAAATGGGTATGTCTTAAAAAATAAGATCTCTGAACCATGAAAACTGGTTGGTCAGAGTATACCTAGGAACCAGTTTGGGGGAATAATAAATAGAAAGATGGACCGCTGAGCTAAGTGAAGGTCATATACCATATAAAAATAAGAAAGAAACAATAAAAATTTGATACAATATGAGAAAACACATAAGAAAAACATATATTTTATAATTTTTATTGGTTATCCTCAACTTGGGGATGATTCCACCTATGTCACCTCTTGGGGGAGGGTGGATGTATAACGGTAGGAATAAATAACCTATCAAAATCCATTTGAGATTGAATGCTAGCAAGGGCTAGACATACTTGTGCCAAGTTTGTTGAGCAGAGGCTGAACCCTGAGTTAACATGACAAGGGGAAGAGAAATTAAGATATCGCCACTTAATGGACACGATGCCCTAGATTGGGAAGGGAAGCAACAGAATAAAAAGAGGAAGTTGAAGAATATCCCTGAGTAATACTGATATGGCACCAGAGCCAGAAGATTAGTCTTGAGCGCTTGCCAACAGGCTTAGTCAATAACGTTGGACATGTGAGCTGTCATAGAGCAAGGGATACTAGATGGAGGTTTCCAAATCATGCCCCCAATCAAAGCCATAAGAGGGAGTATCAATGCTAAGTTCCAGAAATGAGGTAGTCATGCAAGGAGTGGATGGCGTCCTGAAGGTGACAACTACGTGCTTTTTGATTCAAATAGAATGTATGATGGAATATGGGGGAGGCTGGAAGATTTGTGTTTCAACTTTGAAGAACTTAGTACACAAAAAAAGATCATAGGCTGCAACGTCTCAAAATAAGATGCTTGAGAGATTGGAGAGTTTTAGAGCTATAGAAAAGCCTCGGTTACTTGGTTCTTTAAAACAGTGTAGGGAAGCTTGAAATGCTTGTGATTTCTGATAACTAGTTTGGATGAAAGAATAGCTGGTTTATAATATTGGCTGAGTTGAAAAAAGAACTCAGGAAGCAAGTTGGATCTGGCACAAAACGACTAACTAAAATCAGATTGCATTGCTTCAGGAGGCTTGACAATTATAATAGGATTATCTGCAAAGGAGCTGAATCTAGGAGAGTATTGAAATCCAATTTAGGACCCAATGGAAGAGGGGAAATTGGTTGCAAGTTGGTTAAGACAGTCGCTATTCTGGTTTCATCAGGGTCAGATACCATTATTGGTAGTTCAACGGAAGGACTACCTGTTTATGCTTAACTTGGAGTATGGATCTTAGGGGACCATAGAAGAGATTTCTCCGAGCAGAAAGACTCATCAATTGGAAGAGCTGGGCATTTTCATCAGAAAGATTGTAAAGATATTGCTGGTAACAAAAATTTGAATTTGACATATGAGCTGGATGAGAGGGGGATGTTAGACTTTTTATAATTTTAGACATTATTCGCTTTAGTATTAATCAAACTCTAATTTTAAAAATAAACTCAAAATTAATGAGATAAGTTTTCAGAAAAAAATCAAATTTTGATATTATAAAGATAGTTATTAATGGAAAATAAAAATAGCGAATATAATTGATCATTCCTAATTTTGCAACAAGACAGACATTGATGGTAGTAACCTCCTGTCTAGGAAGAGGAGAGAGACAGAAATCAAGGACGTTAGACCAAGTTTCCGAATATGACAATGGTTCATATGCCCTGACAGGGAGAAAACTAGATTTCTAGGACTAGCATCATCACGAGTAAAATGACTAGACTGGCATGAAAGTGGGTCATTAGGACTGCACTCTGAGGAGGTGGTAGCGAGAAAGAAAGGGAAAAGAACCACATTCTGAAGGTTTTCATGAGCAGCTTTGAGTGCAGAGCAGCTGTGCTTTCTCTGGAAACTAAGAATTATTTGACCTAGTCTGATGTGTCATTTTCCTGTCCCATTACCATTCTCACTGGAAATCTAATCAAGATGGGGGATGTGTTGGGATTTTTGCCCACCTTTCCATGTTCCTAGGTTATCTGATGGTTCTTTAATAGATAATCTCCACTAGCATATAAATTGAAAATTGGTTGACCTCCATTTTAGGTTAATAATGTCTGGGGTTTTCTTGGGTAATTTTCTAGGTTGGATCCATTAGGGATCAATCTGGGTGAATGATTAAGATCTTGTTGAGTATAGTTGCCACCAAAATTGGGGCATCAGATAGAGGATCGTTGATTAAATATCAGGTGTACTAATTTGGGATCATTCGGGTTTCATCACTGACCTATTGGTTATCTAATTAGCAGTTTGAGGCGAGCGATGCTGTCTACAACTAGCGAATCAATCAGTTGGTTTGTGACCTGCCATAAGGGTAAAGAGTCCTATTACCTAAGCAGGTCGCTAGCCAAATGTGGTTTGTTCGCTGTGATCAAGTGGGAAACGTTAAGGACACGTTTTCTTGCTCTTGCAGTTACAGGTTTTGAGGATGTCCGGTGGAGGAATCCCAATCTGATGGAGAGGATATCGCTGGTAGAGATGTCAGAGAGAAGTTCAAAGGTAACAACTGCAGTTCTAAAGCTGAGAAGCCAACCGTGGAGTTGGGCGCTAAATTCACTCTAAAATTCCCTAGCGTTATATAATAATAAAAAACATTTTTCCAGTTGGGAGATAAGTTCTATTCATCTTCAGTTATTTTTGTGGTGTAAAATACTTGTGGACTCTTTTATGTGTATAAAGAGCCAGGATTAAATATCCTTAGAAGTGAAAAACCTTAGATTTAAATTTCTGCAGTCTCATAGTGACGAGAAGAAAGGCTAGGAACCTCTGAATCTGAGAGTGGATTAGGTTCAGCTGGAACAGGGAAGAAGACCCTATAGTTGATATAATCAGTATTTCGCGGATTAATACAGGTCTAGCGTCGTATCATACCTGGTTTATCTATTCAACTATGGTTAATAGTCGCCATACTATTATCACTCACATATCAATTACTATCAAGAAACGCTAATTGTGCACATACTAAGCCTTTGCAGTTAACTTCTGGGAACTATCAGTCAAGCTAGTCTGAAAATTTGAGGCCAATAGTCCCAGATTTACCAGAGGTCTTAATGATCCGTTTGTACAGTTAAATAATGCTGGGCACCCTTCAGGAGATACCTTTATTGGGTCAAGGCCCATGCCACAACAGCCAGCTCCTTGTTATAGATGGCCCAGGATTGCTCATTGGAAGAGAACTTGTGGGAAAAATATGCGACCAGGTGTTCCAATCCATCGTGCCCTTGAAGCAAAATGCCCCCTACTGTGGTGGAAGATGCATCGAATGCTATAATATAGGCTTTAAAGGGATCCACATGCTTGGGGATAGGGGGTGACAAAAAACACCGTCTTAATTGAGAAAATGCCTGCTGGCACTTGAGCGGCCACTTAAAGGGAACGTTTTTGCTTTAAGTGAATGGAGTGGGGCAGCCAACTGGGATAATGCAGGATAGAATTTCTTTATAAGTATAATGGTGCCCAAGAAGCTCAATTGTTTTTGGCTTGTCAGAGCTGGACATTCACGGATGGCATCCAGCTTACTAGGAGGAGTAACATACCCATCTTTAAAGATGAGGTTAACCAAAAATGTGACTTCCTTCTGGTAAAATTCAATTCTTGAAGGCTTGACAAAAATGCCCGCCTTATGTGAGACAGCCACTACCGCTTCCAAGTCATTTGCATGTTGTACAAGAGTAGGGAGTGTACCCAGTTGTCATTAATATAAGCTACTGTGCAGGTAAACCAGAGATCACATAGCACACTATCAACCATCTTCTGGAATGAGGCGGGTGAATTTTTAAGCCCAAAGGCATCTTTTAAAATGAAATATGCCTCATCTCATCTGGATAGTTGTGAGTCGTTCCTGACCTTCCATAACCAAAACTTGATTAAAGGCAATGACAAGATTGAGTTTTGGAAACACTCGCAACTTGGCAATTGCTTGGCCAATTGTCTGTTCTAATGGCAGTGGGTAGGGGTCATGGACTGTGATATCGTATAGGTGCCCTTAATCCAGACATGGATGGTGGGAGCCATCCGCCTTCTTGGCAAAGACAATGGTAGAGGTGACAGGGGATGTCTCCTTGAACATTCAGCCTTTTGAGAATTTCATCCAACCAGGCATCAAGGGCAACTTCCCTCCTCCAGAGTATGTGGGTAAAGCGGGCATTTTATGTTCACCACCTGCACTGGTGAATCAAACTTAAAATGAATTCAGTATGCGGGGGAGGGCAATTGGCTTTTTCAGAATTGAAAATGCTCTGATAACCCATCAACGCAGCAGGAAATTCAGGCGGAAGACCTATGGGAGATGCAAGGGTTGTACGTGATCTGCGATTTTGAGCCTTTGAAAAGGGTATCCAATAAAGGAAACTCCCCCTCCATCTGACTGTTGAAAAATTACAACATGTTAGATTTAAGTGGATTCTCACATGCTGCGGACGTCACAAACCCACACCCAAAATCACCAGAAGAACAAGGTTAGGAATCGCTGAGAAGCAATATCAAAAACTAAACTGGAGAACCAAGAAGGGTATTGGCGCCGTACTTCATAGGATGGCTGGGAGACCAATGAGGCGACCAACACTGCTGTCCCCCAAGTCCAAGTCAAGATCCAGCTGCTGGGCCAACTCCAAACTAATGAAGTTGCCCGCTGCACTCATGTTAACCAAGCCTCAAAGGACACCTGGTGTGTCCCAATACGAATTTTCATTGGTAAGATAAAGTAGGTATAATTCTGTTTATTAGAAGATGCGGTCATTTCTGCTGAAACCAGAGATTGTTACTAAATCAGGGGGAAGGTCAGGCTCTTTCAAAGGGTCAAAATGGGGCGAACAATGGGTTGCATCTCATCCTCTTCATACTGAACTACCGCCGCCTTGCTGACAGGTGTGCTAAGCAAACCAACTTGGGCGTGAGGATGTGTCAAGACCTGGAACCACTAGAGATACTGATTCAGCGTCAGGATCAGACTCCGAGGCCAAGTTGGAGAATCAAAGTATTAAGTTACTTTTCTGAGGAGGAGTTGTGTGGTGGAGATCTGCATCAATGGAAATTGCTGCCTTGCAACTTTGATCCATTTTTACCATAGGGGTAGACCAAACAACGTGATGGGCAGAGGATGAATCTTAAGCAGTTTAGAGGACAGCTTGGAGTACATACTCAGATATATCCAGCCTGGGGATTACTCATGGTAGATTGTGACTAACGAAGCCATACTAAGGCTTTGGCAATCATTAAAGAATAATTAGACTAATTTTCAGAATGTGGTACCAGGGATTTTAGAGTAGCTGATACTACTGCAACAAGGGAGGTGGGATCATCTGCCAGCATAGCAGAACAAAGAAGACTTTGCACCTATTGATGAGCTTCACCTTCAACCGCATCTAAAAGAGCCATCCCTTCTGAGTACTTTTCAGAGAAGTGGTATAGGTTTGAGAAACAGTGGAACGCATTTGCACCTCAGTGAGGGCATTGAGGACCTAATTTGCAGCGTCATGGGATGGAACACCCAAATTCCCTCCTTGAGGATGAGTTGAGGGAAGAGTAGCAGACAATAGGGCCATGCTACCATGGAAAAGTTCCTCAACAGCTATCCAGGAGCTGGTCACAAAGTTTGTGACGGACCAACTGAATAATAGAAGGCAGGCTACCTACTGCACATTCATATGGTATAGGGAGACCACTGCTGCACCCATATCTGCGAGAAGGGCAGAAATGGCTGGAAACAATGTATGGTCGATTATGTTAGGGAGAAGGAAGATAATGTTTAGACTGGCCTGCCAGTTAAGATATAGAAGCACTAAAAGGCGAGCCAGAATGCCAGAGGCTCTGCCACTCGAATGACATAGTGTACATGGAAAAGTGAGTGATAATTGAGGGTTGGCGGGCCATATGCATGATAAGGAGCCCCACAAGGAACCAGGCCATTGCGGCTAGACTCAAGGGGCTTAGGAGCGAAGAGTTGCTTTATCAGTTTGGGGGATTATGGACTCTCCATAAGGGTACTGTGTTCAACAACATGTGTGAGGGGGCGGATCCTCAGCTGCAGTGGAGATAATTAATTTCACAAGATACCAATATCCTGTTGGCAGATGGCCTCTGCAAATGGAAAGTTTTCAAGAGATCTTTAGAGTAATATAATTGAATGTGAAGGAGCTAGAGTTAAAAGAATGACTGGGATTTTACAGTTGATGTTAGGCCCGTAAGGCCACATTATAAGAGTTCCAGGGATTTGGCAAGGGAAAATTTGAAATAAAACAAAATATAGTAGGAACTCAGGCTGATTTTTTATTAATTTTAAATTAAAAAAACTGAATATCAACTTCCTCAGTGTGTTAAGACTGCTTAAATGGACAAATTGTCGAATAGCTTAGATAAAACACGGAATCAGGGCCCTCAAGTTTTGACCTAACCTGGCAAGCTTTGAGTGAGGGGAAAAGAAAACAAGCTAAATATAAATCTGACTTTGAAAGAGTTAACGGCAGGCTGAGTTGCTGTCAGTTCGACCTCAGATATCCAAATTGCGGGTTTACCTCGTTTTTGATGGTTAATGTGATGGAAACTTTCCAAACGGGCAAAAGGAACCTCTCAAGGCCACCCCACGTAGAGCGGTCCTAAGAAGTCAGGAAGAGTTGAAGTGCCCAACCCACCCACACCTGGTCGCTTTGACATTTGTTCAGCCAAGTGAGAAACATTAAATGAAGATCTTGATATTTAAGTGGAGGGTTCTGAGCTTCCAGAAACTTTTGACAAAGGCCAAATATCATTGACAAGTTCTTCCAAGAATTTGACATAAAGTGCATTCTTCATATATGGTTCACGCTCATTGGGCTTTGTTCTCAATATCTTTGGGGTTCGTCTTGAACCAGAAACAACATTTCCTGATGTACCAATGCTATTGGCAAGTTTTTCTGGGGATTTGACACTAGGCGCATTATTTATATAAAGTACAGCACATTGGGCTTTGTTGCTGAGGTTTGGAGCTCTCAGACCTTAATTTTGAAGCTTAATGCCATCAATTTTATGAGGACCTTTTGCCCCATGAGGTGCCGACTTTTTGATATTTTTTAGGTGCAAATTCCCTCAATTTGCCATACTAATTCAGCGTAAGTACATGCGGTGACAGGTGGTGGTATCTTTTAAGGGAGGGATGTTAACCATCGCTTGTCTACCACATGGGGAAGATCACCCTGTGAGATGAATGGGACAGCTGCCCTTTTTGGACCCATTTTTTGGGGAATGGGAATGCCACTCAGTCCAAGCATAGAGGGTGCTCCACTGGACTTACAGGGTGTACAACACAGAATAAATAACAAGATGACTAATAAGCAACAGAACTTGGATGGACCCCAAGGAGTCCATAACAAGTGTAGTTTGGTGTCAAGGTGCTAGGTGCCTCAATCAGTAGGGGACCAGGATGTCTTAGTTGTGCATCTGATTCTATCATAAATTTTTTAAATAAATTATCCTATATTTTTGAAGACCTCCTTGAGGAGGTCTTAGAACAGCTTTGCCCAAGGGACTATGAAATATGTAAAGCTAACTGGAGTTTTATTAAGCAAGTTGACCAACAAGGAAAATTGGTTTAAAAGATTCATTATTAAACAATGGGGGGAGAATCATTAAGCTGTTGGAGCAGTACTAAGCCTAAACGAACCAAAAATCGCACACTACCATCAGCCATGGTACTGTAGCTCAAGATAGTCCAAACTCGAGTTATTGATTTTAGCTGAGTTCTTCATGATTTGGTAATATTGTAGATCTAATGGGTTTCAAAACCCCATTCTCCAAGAAACTGTAATAAACCATCTCTAAAAGTAACAAAACTAGTCCGTTTTAATGCCTTCAATGTAACACAGGGCTGAGAATCACATGCACCCCCAAGACTAACTTGGTCAAATCTTGCCTTTACCCAGCGTTGGTCCAGGGTGTGCTTTAAGTCAGGGAGGCCTGCAAACCAACCATTCTGGCCTCCTCACGCCCATCCTTGTTTCTACAGTTTGTACCTTCACTTATGTCATGTAACCATGATAATCCCACGCATGGCGTACATTTTATACTCAAAGGGGAACCAAACTCGCCTTTCTCAGTCCGCCCAGAAAGGTGCCTTCCTATATGCACAAGCTGCAATAAGGTAGGGCAAAAATAATCCATGTCCAGCTACATGGGAGGTAAGAAAGTTATTAAGAGTGAAAAAAGCTCAAAAAAGGATCAAGGAGAAGCTACAGTTCGTCTTATAAGATCACAGATTAATTACCAGGTGGTCCAACCAGTCTCCCCTGAGCAGCGTAAAGAAGTAAAAATGGCCTGAAAAGCGGCGAGAAAGGCCAAACTGAAGAAGTAAAAGGAGGATAAAAAGTATTAGCTCGTGGTGAAGCAGACAATTTGGAATCTTGAGCAACAACATGAGCACCTCTCTTGTATGACGATACTAAAACAGCTCAGAAGTCACAAGGTAGTGATCAGTGGGCATATCAAACAGAAATTGATAATGCATACTTCTTACCTGTAACCAACGGTACCCAGCCCATTCAAGCACAAGTCAACAAACCAATCTCACAAGATAACATTTTTTTCAGCCCACAATGAAATTGATGACAATAGTGTTCGCTGCACGGATAATTTAAATCGAAACTCTAAGCTACCTGTTTGGCATAAAATACACCGCCAGCCCAGACTAGAAACAATGGTCCTATGACTAAGGTGAGAATCAAGAAAGCCGCCTTGGCTTCACAGGGCCATTCAGGCCCTATGCAGTCATAGCAGGCGTTCTGGGCTCGCTAACAAATGAGACTCTTAACTAGCAGGACTCTTATCCACTAAGTTCCTGCCTAAGAAACGAGTGCTCCTGCTAAACCCTCCTGTGTATGTGCTTGCCTTTCAGGAGTGCAAGTTCACCACTGGAAAAGAGAAAGAGTTGTCCAGGATCTTTATTACTACGCAAACATTATGGACTGACTTTCTGGATTTGCAGTTAAAGCATCAGCTAACGGCACAATTATTAACTACTATTCGCATTTGAAAGGAAGGGTTCTAGTTCTGGCCTTCATTTAGGATAGCTTATTATATCACGCCGCATCAGTATATGTCCCCGTTGAAGCGGACAGTAGGGAAGAGTTTTTGGTCAGCCTAGTGACTTGAACCTTCCAGAATAAACAATTTACCTAGAGGACTTTAATTGCTGGCTGGACGGAACTAGTGACAGATTGCCAGATGTCACAAACCCACAAATAGGAGCGAGCAGTTATAACAATTAATGATAAAAAAATGTCTTTTAGATACCAAACCATCATCAGAATCATATTTTCTGAATCTGACGCGACCCAAAATTGTATAAATTAATTGATCAATGCTAATCGACTAGATTGGATACTTATACTCTTGTCTTTGGAATCATAAGATGAAGAAATTTTAACAAGCGATTTAAACTTATCAAACCATAGAATGGTAAAACTAGCATCCTATTAAAGAAAGAACCTCCCAAGCAACATCACTGGAAAAGTATTCTTCCAAAGAATGTTAATCTGGTTCAAGTAGATGATCAGAATAATATGCATGCAGATTAATTAGCCAAGTGCACTGACTCAGATACCTAGTGGCAGCAGTGAAAATGGTAAAAACGAAAATATTGTCTGCTCCAGCCCGCGCAGCATCTTGTCTCACAAAGAAGGAAATAAAAGAACTTGCTAAAGCTCAGATAATATTAAACCATCAGGAAAGAAACCCACCATGAAGCGGCTACTAACCAGAGTGGTCTATAGATTGGGTGAAACAGAGACTAATTAAGAAACATAAACAACTTCAAATGCGCATGGAAGCCCTCCAGGCTGGGGCTAAAGGGCCGCTCAGGGGGATCGGCCATTCAAGAATTTCTACCAGGCTTATAAAGCAAGGTCCAAAACTTTAGGCTCACAGAACTTTAAACAAACGATGGCCAAACTATTTGCGATCCAGAAGCTGTAGCGTCCATTACTAATTATTACTACATGGAACTGTATAAAGTGGACTCAACAGGAGAATCCGCTCAGGACTACTTTTTAATGTTGTTCCTAACCACGCCGAGCATTTAGCCAACCTTGTTGACCCTAAAGCTGAGAAAGAGCTTACACAGTTTCTGAGGAGACTCCCCACCAACAAGACACTAGAACCAGATGATATCCCCCATGAGTACTACAAGGCACACTTTAAAGCAATAAAAAGCCTAAGCTCTCTCTATTTAACTCAAGTTTGAAAAATTTGTAAAATTATCCCAGGTTGCGCGGAAGCTTACACCATAGTGCTCTACAAAAAAGGGGACCATGCTGTTCTGAATAATTGGCGCCCATTATCTCTAATCAACGCGGATATGAAGTTGATGGTAAATACTATGGCTAAACGTCTTTCAGAAAAATCCAAGGATTGCATTGCACCATAACAACATGTGTTTATCATAAGGGAAAGCATCTGGGACACTATTTACCAAGTAACAAATACACTAGGAGGAGCCTCCAATGGTACGCTTTGCTTCCTGGACTATGCTAAAGCATATGAAGAGTATATTGGACTACTTGGAGGCAATACATCACAAACAAGGCATTTCCAAACCCTTTATTTCATGGGTAGCAAACAATCAAATGTCTTCCACCTTATAATTCTTGGTTCAGTCTACATTTAACCTCCAGTTACACCAGAAATAAGCCTGCGTCAATGGGACCCACTCAGCTCTATCCTTACAATCTTACAATTGACCCCTCCTATGTGTGATGGAGAACCTATAGCTGGTATTGCATGCAAGGGTCAAAATTCAATAAGGCTTTGGCTTTTGCTGATGACTGCGTGGTTGAGGTCTCTTTCTAATACGGATTACAAGAAGGTAGAGGAGATAATCTGCTTATATGAAAAAGCCTCCAAAGCAAAACTTAACAAGACTAAATCACAAGCTTTGCGATTAACAAATATAAAGTGTCCAGGACCTAAAATAAGCTGACCAAGGTAAAAGTTACAAAGTGACGAAAATTGAAGAAAAACAAGAAGTCCAGCTTCATTCCAACTCCCTTGATAATGCCTTACCAAAAGGAACCCATTAGACACCAAGAAACTTCATCACAAGCGCGGGTATAGCAACTCAAATTGTGGAAGCGAAGCTACTTCCAGGGTATCCAAAGGATAGTGACAAGGTGGAAGTTCAGGAAGACATGTTTGGCTGGAAAGTGCCACCTTGTTAACACTATGCTTTACTCAAAAATTTGGTTTCTGCACATGCTATTTCTTTCAGCAAGATTTTATTTAAACAACTCACAGCAACATCAAATCCTGGCTCTGGGGAGCGAGCTTCCCTCCAACCAGAATCACCACACAATGGGGCCAGTTTTGAAGGTGTGATGGGGCTAATTGATCCTCAATGCAATGTAGTGAATATCTTTATGAAGTGGATCAAAGCCCAACTTCATAAAATTAGATTTTGCCTCTAGGCATCTGCAGCAAGGGCCCAATTAGCCAGAAACCTGGCCCTCAGGAACCCAGGGTCTTAAAACACCCTTTACAATTACCTAGGTTCACGCTCAGGGTTAATAAAGCCATAGGACGCGATGCCTAAGGCCAAGTCAATTCCTCATTATCTGAAAATTTTACAAATAATGCCAAGGATTGGAATTTAAACACAAGAATTATGATGAGGGAAAAGAAAGAAGAATTTAAAATTTGATCAACATGCAGAGCCACCAAGCAATGCATATGCCACAGGCTTGAGCCTCCAGCCATTCCCAGCGCTAGATTTCTGGGAAATAACAACCCCACCTGAACTCAGCATTACCACCTGGAAAGTATTTATTAAGACTCACCTTCACCCCAAGATTAAAACTCTACATTGGAGAGTAGCAAACTAATTGTTTCACATGGGGGAGCATGAAAATGCAGCACACAGGAAGTTTACGGTATGCAACAAAAAGGATTTGCTGCACCATAGTTTTGTTGCTTGTAAAGCTGCAAACAAGATTTGGGAGGAAACAGTAAGATTTTCACAACTATAAAGTACCACAAGTTTCAACTATTTTTGATAAAAACTGGATTTTACACCTAGGGTCAAGGAAATGAGACTGACACTACAACTAAATTATCATTTTTATTTTAGCATTATGTGCGATCCATTGCAGCTGGGTCACTGCTACTAAAAATCCTCAATGGTCTGTCCCATCTAGGGCCATTAATAATTTTTGAAGAAGTTTAAACTGGATTTTGGCTACTGTTTGTTTGGGGATGCCATTCCACTGAGACAATGTGCTTAAGTAGCATCTTAGGACATTTCCCAAGGATTGAGATATTTTTGGTCCATTTAACGTGTCTATGGAAATTCCATTTCCCAAAGACTCAGAGGTGCCATCAAACAGTGTACCACAGTAAGGCGCGACAACTGAGGCTGTGTGATTAACACCAAAGGTTTTTTTTGCTTATTGATTTACAATTGTAAATTTTAATTTACTCGCCTACCCCATCCCTCAAGGGCATTGTCTCAGGTCACGTGTTCCTAAGTAAAATTCAAAATAAAAAAAAATAATACAACCCTCTTTCCACAGGGCGTAACTTTCCAAGCCAAATTACACAAATTTTTAAAAAAATCATATTTGTCCATAGTAGTTTTGCTCTGATGTTCTCAGATTCTCCGCTGGCTGCTCCAGCGTGGGGCAGCGGCAAAACTATCCCCGCCATTTTCTGTCTGGAAGGAAAACGCGCAAGGACTGGTTCACCCAGTCATTCCAAACCCATGGGCCATTAATTCCGCCCAAGGACCTGGACGCCCACCTTGCTCATACTTAAGTGGTACCATGCTGCCCCCTAGAGCTCCCCCAGAGCATCATGCGCTACAGCCTAAGGGTTGAATATGGGAAACTATCCCCATACCACGATCAAGTCATTATCAAAATGGCACAGGCGTTGATGATATCCAACAGATTTATTGATTTCCGCCCCTAAAAGGGGTATTTTGACCTCGGCTTCACCTGCAAAGCCAACGCTGCCACTGCATCAACTGTGCCCCTGGTATTCCAGGGCACCCCTCTCCCCACAATTTGGACTCAGCTCCTAGCGGACACCACTTTGGTGGTCCAGTTTGCTGGCCTGCCCACCCACCTCCCCCTGAAGCGCTCCACCAGGAGCTGATGGATGGTTTGGCAGCCTATGGCTCCAATCCCATCTTACAATTTGTGGTCCCAAATGGGGCCACACAACTTTCTGGGCCTTGGCATATGCCATGATAAGCCCTGAATTTAGTAAAATTGCGGCAGCAATTCCATTGTGCACCGTTATTACCTCATTGCCTGACCTTCTGTTCTGGGCCTGCATCGAGGGTGGGCGGACAATCTGTCCATCATGTTTAAAGTTAGACCACTCGAAATGCAAATGCCCCTACTCAACCACTTCAGATGGATCAGATGTCTCATCTGCCAACCTCCAATCTGATGCCCACCCTGTACAATTTCAGGTATGGGGCACAATCCTACCTCCTCCACCCCCAAAGCCTGTTGCTGCAGCTACACCTGCAGCCACTAATCAGTCTCCTCCCCACCCCAATGCCATAAATAATTCCTCCAATCAAACACCAGATTAGATCCCAGTTTGATCCCATGCTTCTGAAAATGAATCAAACAAACCTCAACTGTACGCTGATCCCCCAATCCAATATTAACCAAAACCCATGTGAATTATTGGATGAAATTGACAAATCAGGTAATGTCATTGATGAACTGTCGCTGTAATTCAAGAAGTTCTGTAATGCAGAATGGGATGCAAAATTCCCACCTCAGACATATGCTCCACAACCTAATGCCAAACCTTTCCACAGCGACCACCAGCTTGCAGTAGAAGCAGCCGCCACACCAGATTGCCATTCGCTTTGCAAAGCTGACACCAAATTTATTGCTGCGCTCACAGGAGAAAAATTACCTCCCATTATCCCCAAAGATCTTACTACACAAAGTAAGATCAATGTAAAACTTTACACAAAAACGTCACTGAAGCCATCCAGAACGTGGTAACAGTAGCACGGAATCTGAAAGTAAAAAAAACCTGAACCAGCATTGCCATGTTCGTTAAACTCCCAGACGCCCATCTCAAAGCTGAAGACGCTTTGGCCAAATACATTTTTGGCATTATGATGGCTGACAACTATTTGGAAGTTCCAGTCATCAAGAATATCGAACCCCATACCACTGATGCCCCACACCCTTACTGTCTGCCTTAACACGCACCCTACTCTGGGATGAGATTGATGCAGCTGAAGATGAGCCCCCCAATCCCCCCGATCCCCCCTCACCATCCACTATGTAGGGATAGCAGTATTCGCTGCCCACCTGGTTGAATATTTTGTTTGGTATGACTCAATCGATCCATCCATTTTGGGCGTTTTGTTTGAATCATTATTTTCTATTATGATATTTAGTTTTAGTTTGGTAATGTCCATCCCCTGGTCGGCTTACATCAGTAAAATAAAAGAAATAAAAATACAAATCAAACATTGGCCTCAAAAGGGTACAGATTTGGAATCAGCTCTAATATTGACTTAAATAACTTAAAGTCTCATTATAGTGGTTATTCAGATCACAATTTTCACCTATAAAATTAATGCTACAAAAGCATTCATGGACCCAGAAGCAGTATGCAATGATTAGTCACTATTAAGATAGCCCTCCTCTAGCAATAATGCTTGTAATATTTGAATCATTGTATCATTATAATAAATTATAAAAACCATAAAGCCATCCTTAATAAAATTTACGCCTTTTAATTTATATATCCTTTGTTATTATTTTTCTTCAATAAGTTTATTTGCGTCTTACAATAGGATGGATACTCTGGTTGTTGAGGCCTAAGTAAAAAGTTACATCCTTATAATAAGTAAATTACTTGCTTTAAGTCTTAGACTACTTATGTATTGACTGTCATGCTTTTTGGAACAACACCATAGAGTATCTAAAAATGAAGCCCCACATTCTGATTCTCACTACAAGGGGCACAGCCGTTGCTTAACAATACCTGCATCTAGTTTATGCACTAAGTGAGATAATTCTTTTTGATAGTGTAACCCGCTGAGGGCACAATGAAAATAATGAAGATGATAATCAGATGGGAGTTTGCCCTTAGCCACATTTTAAGTACAAGAGAATTAGATAGAGATTTCAGAATCTTGACATCATCCTGTATTTCTATTGCAGTAGTCAGAGACTTACCTCAAGAAATCATAAGCCAAGGAGAAAGTGTAATGGACGGGGCTCCTAAGGCCCATCCCGCCACCAGCCCTAAACCTACACCCCCATATGTGGCTGTACCAACTTTGAATGGTCCTGTCCAGTCAGATGGCCTTACCGGGCATACTAGGCTGAGGTGCAGTGCACCAGCCTCTGTCACCTTGGGCCTCCTGGCTGAGGTGTGGCCAACCAGCCTCTGTCGCCTCAGGCCACCCTGGCTCCATCCACTATCGCCAGGGAAAGACCACTCCAAGAGGATCCAAGTGCATCCACCCCCTTCCTCTCCTCCTTATTGCACCACCATCCACACCCCCAACCTTTCTTAAATAAACATAATTAAATAAACAAGTCCAGTGAATAGTGGCCTTTATTGGAAGTGAACCTGGAGTCAGAATAGATTTCTAAAGTGAGGTCCATTGGGGCTGACCTTGCTTTGCAATACTTCCTAAAAAGGCTAAATGAATTGTGGGAAATAGAGGCGCAAAAGCCTCTGAAATTGATGGCATCCAGGCACCTTGGCGGCGAAATGGGAGAACCTCAGAACGAACAACCAATTAAATAAACGATTTATTTAATTTTTCCCATTATTGACCCATATAAGAAAAACCTAATTGGACTAACAGAATTGCAACCATTGACATACACGAATCTCATAATTCCCAACCTTACAAGATTCATGTACAATCGCATTTGTTACAGGAAAAGTCAGATGCAAAAGGGAATTCGCCATGCACAGGTCAATGAAGATCTTAATAGATTTAGTAATCTCCCAGATACATAAGTTATAACACAAATATATCATAATACATCATGCAATTTGTACACTTTACGCTTTACCATATCATGACCTAATAGACGTCCATAATTAGGAACTCCGTTATCATAACATTAAACAAAGGGCGTTGGGTGTGGCCTAAAAAAGTATAAAATTTAGCTTCACAAAGTATAAGAGAAGTATGTTGATAAATAAAAGCATTATTTCCTATAGCATTCAAACTACATAATCAAATAGTGACCATAAATTCCAGAGTTATCAAGCATGTAAAGAAATCCATAGAACTCCTCAGAAAGAATATTGCAGCGTTTAAGAAGGACTTAGAACCTACTTGAACTTTTTCTCAAGAGCATTGACAAAAAGATGCAAAAGCCCGCGGTGAAATAGTAGCACATATTTCTACAAGATGACATCATGAGAAATAACAAAGTAAGCCTCTTTAATAACAACTGGAGAACACTCTAAAATTGAATTATTGAGCTTAAAGCCCACATTACCTCAGATGCTCACTTAGTATCTCATAACCTTATTACCAGAGTAGCTCATGTTGAGAAGGATATTATATCCCATCAACTCAGGTGGCTACTCACTCAATTTAAAATATCACCAAATTAGAGAGTGATATGTGGAGAAAATCTCTTAAACGTGAAGATTTTAATCAGATTACCGTTGCCTCAATGAAGCTGAGAAACGCTGAAAACCCTAAAAGAAGAATTAAAGGCCAAGATGAACAAGTCTCCTCAAAGCACTGAATGCCAACAGAGTAAAGAAGACATGAACCGGCGCATTGGAGTTAAGAAGATGAGAATAAGATCTTATAATTTTTTTATATAACCTATCAATAACTTAAAGCTCTTGACATCCGCGTTGAAACTAATAATAATAAGTTGTTCTCAAAAGTCGCTTGAACTTTGGATTTTACACCAAGACTTACCATTAAAGAAATGGAGTAACATATCAATCCATTATAGAATCAAATTTTCCAACTCACTTGACAAGCAGAGCGATACACATACCAAAATAACTGAATCAGAAGCTCACAGAGTACATGTTGTCACAAAATTAGATGCCAAAACCTTCAAGCCTACCTTCAAGGACAATTTTACACCTGGCGAAGGAAGTATGGCATCCTTCCTCTACGTCTATGAAGCCACAATTGAGGGTACAGCTGACCATTAAAAGGGCTAAACATATCTTGCCTTATAAAAATTCGCATGGCACAGGATGTTATGGTACATCACTTGGACAACACAAATACTTGTGGCGAAATGAAATAAGCACTTATCTAAGGAATTTGGTTCCAAGAGAAGCTAGAGTATGAAGAAACAGGCCCACATGAGGATCGCGCTACGCCTTACTAAAACCATAACTGAATTTCATATCGCTTCTATATTGGAGCTCAAATTCTGATGACCTTTAAAAAAGCTCACACTGGATGATGAAGTAGCAGCTGTTGTGGCTTGGTTACATATTAATCCCAACTTAGTGATGTGGACCACCTCAGTCAAACTAAGCTCCAACTATGTCCTAGACATCTAGGAGTCTCTGCTTGATGTGGCTGTTATACATAATCCAGAAACCAACTGAAAGGCCCCTCACAAACCCAAGAGTGTATACTGTGGAGGAAACTAAGCCTAAGAAAGTGGAGAAGCTTATATGCGACATTGCAAGAGGGATAAAGACAATGAAGAAAAGTGTTCTAAGAACTCCGACCTTGCCAATCTGGGAAAAGGGAGGTCATCTTAGAGTCAGGAACCTCTAAAGTCAACCGCCTAAAGGTACCTGCAACCAAAAAATTGCTTATCTCTCGTCCCACGTGTATATTGAACTATTAAAAAAGATGAATATGAAGGGTTATGAAAATACAGGCTATTACATATTAGCACACCTCCTAAGATTATCATCCCAAATCACTTGAATGCTGAAATATAAATTGCCCAAGTTCCAGAGGACACCTACCACAGTTAAGTCATAAGGTGTCCAGGATTAATTGATACGCCCAGTGATGCTGACCAGTACCTCTCCATGATGATCCGACCCATCTCAAGCATTCACAGTCTAGGAGAATCATGAAGAAATATCCAGTGACTGTAAAAGAGCTCAATGAAACGTTCCACTTTAAAGGTTTAGCCTTACCGCCAAAACTTTGAAGAATCATTGTCAAATTTAAAGTGGTGATTTAAAAGACCCAAGTGATGGCTATCTTGTATATAGATTACTGATCAAAAACAATTCTGTCTAACCTATCAAGAAGATAAAACTCACATGGACCTCGAATACACACAGGATTATAGCACTACAGGTCCAAGCAGCACCAAAGCAATAGGTGCCTACTCTACCCTGAGAATTCAAATTGGTAAACTAATTTTTCAGCTCCAACAATCGCCTTAGACAAAATGCAATAAAACCTACCTATCAGGATGTATTTTTTGATTGAATATGAAGGAATTATCAACTTTGAGTAATTTATTTTACTCAAAAATTATAAAGTTCATTTTATGTTAAATATTAAAGAATCCAGAAATAAGGATTACTTTTGTCTGTTTGAGTACCCTGTTTCCGCATTGCCTTCAAAGCATTTACTTTTGGACATTATACAAAAAGCTCCCCAATTTAGTAGATGTAGCGGATGGAATACCATTTTATAGTATTAAGTGTGACGGATGGGGTCTCTGAACACTGCCGCAAAGCAGTTAGGCAAGAGTGCCCAGGTGAGTGCCCACAGGCAGGATAGTCCTGCTGTGGAAATGTCCCTAATCTGACTGTGTGGAAACCACTTTGCTAAGAAAGTTTGGGCTACAGTCAAAACTATGCTGGTGCCCAGCAGGAGGGTCTGACCTCCAGTGAGGGCATACAAAGACTGGATAGCCTTATCAAAGTCTGAGCTGCTGTCCATTTGTGATTTCCTCGTTTTTCCTTAATAAACTGATTTCCAAATTTGAAAAATTTATTTGCATATTAAAAAGTTTTTATTAAGATTCTAGAAGATGAAACTGATTTTGTACAGTTTCGCCAGCTCAGATTTATATTGAGCTTAGGGGGAAGAGCAGGTCCTGTTCCCTGTGGAGTCCATGGGCATCTTCTCGATGGTGGGCATAACTCAAGGGGACCTAGACCCTTAATTCTATTGTCGAAGCCCATTCTCAAATTTGGACTGGGTACCCTCAGGGTTGCAGAAACTTTTCTGCATTTATTTTTCAGCTTCAATTTGTTCTCAAAGCCAAGGCCATTCTCTTTGCCCATATTCCTTAATATTGCCTTCTGGGGTTTGGCGGCATCTGATTGGCCAGTGCGCCATTCATGAGGGTTATCCTTGTTGCCCTTTTTGGCAATATTTTGTTTGGCGAGATCTAGTTGGCCAGAGCGCCATTTGCAAGGATTTTCATCCATGTCAATACCCTCATGGACATCAGGTTCAGCCACACCTGATTGGCCAGAAATTTGAGTCTGGTCTACTCCCTCATCGCCGCATTTAGTAATATCTGATTTGGAAGCATCTGGCTGGCCAGAGCGCCCTTTGCAAGGATTTTCATCCTTGTTGATACACTTTTGGGAGTCAATCTCGGCCATAATGGGCTGGCCAGAAATTTGAGTTTGCGGGTCTGATCCCTCATTGCCACATTTGGTAATATTACATTTAGTGGCATCTGGTTGGCCAGAGCGCCATTTCCAAGGCTTCCCTTCCCCGTCAGCCTTATGGTTTTTATTTAGCTCCAATTTTGAGGCATCTGACTCGTCAGATTGCCATTTATAAGATGGTGCTGTTGAGCCCTCTCCCTTGGCCTTGACTATCACCCTAGGAAAGACTAGGGCAATGTGATGGTCAGGCAACGCCTTGACCGTTACACTAAGGAGGTAAAGATAAACTGGGGAAACAAAGAGTGGTTTCTATAAAAATAACTATAAAGATATCCCTGAACTTCCTATTACACATCACTAGCATTGATGTGTTCATTAGATTTCAAAAGTACTACTAGATGTTCTCAACCCAGTTTATTAGAGTTAATCAACTTACTACTTGGAAACCTGGAAAATTGTGACATCTTAGTCTATAAACACCAGGAAATTTTAAAACCACAATTAATATTTTTAATACATTGATAAAGTACAGTTTATTGATATACAACTTTGTTTGGGCCTAACCACTTGTTATAATTTCAGCAATATTTAGAAGATAAACTAAAGGGGTTTGCGCAGGGTCGAGCCCACTGAGCAATAGAATGTACAATATGGAGATTGTCAGTCCTTGGAACACACATAAAATAGATATAATATAATAAATATGAGCATTTGCCCTAAAAACTCTTTTTTATTTTAATATAAAATTTTCTGCAAATGCTCACTGCTCCGCTCTCTTTTCCCTACTATCAATTCTCCTGTTTCAATCATCACATCTCACTTATATATTAGCAACTTTGATAGATGACAACCCTTCTTGCTTATACTATTCATTTACGCCATATTCTCATTAGTTCTTGCAGAGTCTACCAATTATTAGATTCACAATCGTCTTAGTTCAAGGTAATCTACTAACTATTTGTTGTATGTCAACATCGCCTTATTACCTAATTTGGAGGTGATCCACTAAATATTTGTTTGAAGCTCAGTATTTCCCTATTGGCTTATGTCAAGGAGAACACATCAATATTCTACACTACTCGGTGTGGCCAATCTTGGCCATTCCTCCATAATTACTTTGGGTTTATCATCTAGTTTTATCAAAAGCTTGACATCGCTGATATATTTAGCACCATACCTCAAATCCAGTTATTTAATAAGTTCCATCAAAGGAACTTGAGAAGTAGGACTTTTATTTAAAGATTCTCAGTATGTTTTTCTTAAGTCAGAAGTTGATTAAGCTTATAAAAAGAGCTGGTAAATAGTATTAATGTAGGAGATTCAACCTCTTACAATTGAAGCCATACAGAAAGCCAAAGGTATAGGAGCAGAACATAAAAAACTAAGCTGAAATAACTGATGGATGACGGCTTACTTATGCCCTCCCAGAGTCCATGTTTGTTGTCAGATTTTAACCTGATCTGATTGAAGCCTTTACTCTGGGGCTATGACTTATTAATAATATAAAGTTATTATATACTGATTTGTGCTCACCATTTGATTAAGTTGAGCTATTATAAAGAAATAGTTGTTCCCAAAACTATTAAAGATTGATCCTAATAGCATTTAAACTTTATAATTTACCATCAATTTATGCCAAAAATAAACCAGTATTATAATTATTATCTATATTGCTGGTAATCAATGGCAAAGTATTATGATAAGCGAGGAAATGATTACCTTTAGATGCCTAGTTAATCTTTATATTGCTGTGGTTAGCCAGAACCACTATTCACTCTCTTTTTAGCCTAGCACTTTAAGAGGTGTGACAGCTTACCTAAATAGACTATTGTTTCACTTACAAAGTTCCAGTAACAGATTTTCAAGCCTTTGGTGTAAAAAACTCATCGAGGCACTTTGAGGAATTTGAATTAACATAAAGGACACTTGTACTAAGCGTCCCCATGTCCTGACATAAATAGTTCTCCCTACCACGTCCCCCAAGCTCCCCACAAAGAACGCAACTCATGAAGAAGGAGGAGCAATCACCAAGCCTTGGGCCTCTGCACCTGCTGTCAAGCGATAATCCCAGATTAACAATAAGTGGATAAGACCTTGGATCAGATGCTGTCAAGTAACAGGTACTTTAATAATC
Source organism: Massospora cicadina (assembly GCA_022478985.1). NCBI lineage: Eukaryota > Fungi > Entomophthoromycota > Entomophthoromycetes > Entomophthorales > Entomophthoraceae > Massospora > Massospora cicadina. The sequence continues at coordinate 29,628 of JAKSZP010014666.1, read as the reverse complement.
TGAGCGCACCTTAAAACTCCACACATAGGGTCAGTTAGAGTGTTTTTCCTGGCTGATATGATCACTTTGGTGCCAGTTGGAGTGTTTTCCCAGCTGGTCCAGCCTGCTTAACTAGGGATACTTTAATAATATAACTAATATTTCATTTTATTTACTAACAATAACAAGTCAATTTAGTTCGCAGAACCTAATTTTACATTTCTTGAATTATAAAGATTGATCAGTTGGGAATGGCTGCTGACTGAATCATCTATTTTTGATGACTTATTAATGTTTGTCATATTTGTAATTTTTATTCAATTTCGTCAAGCTATCTTGATGATAGCCATCCCTACAACTATCATGGCCAATCCATAATACCTTTCACATTCTGATTAACTGGTGATTAATGCCAAGGATAATCAAAAGTTAATATTAATATCTTTCCAATTTATGCTCCCCTTTATGATTGGTTGATCCAAAATCAAGGTTTACTGGCAAATTGATGCCAATGATAAACAAAATACTACAGGTAATTAAATCCAATGATCTTCAGCAGGCGAGGAACACTATTGTCCTTCAACGCCTATGTTTTTACCGTTTAATGATGCTAAAGATAAAATTTAATTAGAACTTGCTATTGTATCTGCGCCATCTACCTTTGGAAAATACACCGCCCGCTACATTTGGTTGTATCTTTACTATGAGCCTCAGAATCTCTATTGCTTCTTTTGTTCATCCTTACCAACTATGTCTGAAGATTCTGATTATCTATGACTCCCTTATAGGTTATAACCATCTCAGCTATTAACCCCCATTCAAGGCTGATAGGGGTTCTTTCAGAATTCACCCCACTTCTGGTGAAGCCTCTACTCTGGGGTTACAACTTCTTAATAATATTAAGTTATTATATACCAATTTGTGCTCCCCAATCGATTAGGTAAGCTATTTCAAAGAAATAGTCATCTTAAGACTATTGTAGATTGATCCCAATAGCATCAAAGTTTACTAATTTATCGTCTATTTTTTCCAAGGATGAATCAGTAGCTAGAGTTTTTGTTTATGTTACCTGCAATTGATGCCAAAGTTTTCAGATAGGTGAGGAATATGATTGCCTTTAGTTGCATAAGTATCTATCTATCACTGGTTTAACCAGATCCCCTAACTATTCTCACATTTAGCCTAGCACTTTAGATAGTGTAACAGCTCATCTAAATATACTATCATTTCTCTTACATAAGTTCCAGTTTAAGGTTTTTATGCCCGTTGGCGTGACCAGCCCACCAAGCACTTTTAGATTTTAAAAAGTAACATAAGGGTTGGTTGGACTAAGCGCCCCTCACATCCTGATATAGATCCACACTATTAATTATAAAAAGGAAAATGGAGGTCACAGAATAGTGATGTATTATAGGAAGCTAAACAGACCCAAAAAAAGGACAGATCACATTCCATAAATTGATCATGCTCTGACCTAAATCTCTGTCTTGCAGAAATTTCCACTATGAACTTATTTAAAGTTACTATCAGATGGAATTTAATGCCAGAAGATTAAAAAATATGCGCCTTAGTATGCACATAAGGTTAGTCTCAACCTACTCAGTTCCACCAATAATTATGCAATGCGCCAACATCATTCCAACAAGAAATGGATCACACATGAAAGATATTAAACTGAGGTGTGTGATAATTGATTTATATGACATAACGTGGTCCAAACACTTTTACTAATCATCTTAACCGCCTAGAGTATGTTTCCAACAATTACAAGAAAACAACTGCAAACTTAAATCACCAAAGTGTAAGTTCTTCAACAAGAATTAAAAAATTTGGGATATGTCAAATTGAGGAAAGGATTAAATTCTTAAGAAATAAGGTCAAAGTGATCTCCAAGATGCCTGAACCTATAAGACTCAGATATACTGGTATTTATAGGAATGACTAGGTATTACCATAAATTTTTCCCTAACTTAGCTCAACTCATGGAAACCCTTGTTTTCTTACTTAAAATCTCTGCCTTTTGTATGGGAGTATAATAAAGAATTGTGCTTAAGAAAATATTTTTTTAAAAAAAGGAACCAATTTTGTGACAGCTAGACTGTGGGAAGCCTCTCATACTTTTTATAAATGCCAAAGATCTGGCCATAGGAGCCATTCTCTAACAACTAAATGATTAAGGCATTGACCACCTGGTGTCGTAATATGGCAAGGCGCTCTCAAAAGTGGAGTGCAATCACAGTATTATGGAGCAAGAACGCTTGTTAAGTCAACTCACGGTGAAAAACTTCCAACCCTTCCTATTCATTACAATTTCACACTTGGTACAGACCACGCTTCTTAAATTGGCTGCAGAATATTAAAGACCCTACTGGACGATTATCACAATGAGCTCTTAAAGTTAACTCTATGACGAGAATATTTTATTGAGAGGGGACACTACACATAATGAGGATAATTGGCCTTACTGCCCACATTTCATTAAGATAACAGCAAAGATGAAATGTTACACGACCTAAACATGAAGCTGGACTCAAGGGACGATGAAGATGAAACATCTTAGAAGACGCTGAAACACTCTCAAAGTAACAAGGTTCTCAGTGGTTATTTTACTAGAAAGTTGTATCAGAATGGTTAAGTTACTAATGACCCTTATAACAGGTACTAACTATAATAAAAGCCCACAATACCATAGGACATGGAGGATCCAGAGAAATTATGTATAAATAAAGAATTAGTATTACTGGGAAGGAATACTGATCTCCATAGTAGAGGTCTTAGATGACTGCATAACATGTTAAAAACAAAAGCTAGATAAGGCTAAGTACAAGTATCAGTCAATGATCCCTCAGCAGACATTCCATACCACCAGCTTAGATGTTATAGTTACACTTCCTGAATCAACATGAGAAAATTGTATATCATTGTAGGAATAGATCACTTCACAAAGTAGATTAAATCAATATCATTCCCGCATGAAAATCTAATGTCACCGCCAAATTCTTATATCATTATATATTTAATAAGCATAGTTGCCCACAGGTTTTGTTATGTGATAATGGTAGAAGCATTACTTTGAAGTTTGTAAAGATCTTAGCAACAATCATAAAACAACATCTTTTTTTCAGCACCCTACAACCCATCAACTAAGGGATTGTAGAAAAAGCAAATGGAATGCTAGCCTCATTTTAAGAAAAATGGCTATAACCAATCTTTTATATTGGGATCAATACCTCCCAAGTGCATTTATGGCTTACCATTAAGTTTTCATTATATTATAAAAATGTCCACATAAAAAAATTTTATATGCAAGAACACTGGACATTAGTTCTGTTGGCACAAAAGTTACTAGTAACCACACCAAAAATCCTGAAATACTAATAAGAAGATTAACAATAAAACTATCCAAATTCAGTCCTATGAAACGATGAACTTAACAAATATGGTTATAAGAGAAGGCATATAGTAAATGCATCCTGCCTACTTTTACTCGCTTTAGTGACTTCTGATTTAGTTTAATACTACCACAACTGCATAGCCCCACATGGAGGAAAAACTTATTTTATTTGGCAAGGACCATACTTTATAGTCTAAAAACTCTGAGATGAATACTTAATTAAGTCTTTAGAAACTGGAGTTAGAATCAACCATGTATATAGCTATTTTTTACTCTTGTACTAACCTGCCAATATCTTTCAATGAGATTATGTTTGATACCAGGGTATCAGGCATAATCAGAAAATATCAAACAGATGAGCCCTCTGGGAGAATCATCAAATAAGCTTATTTGAGAGTTTAGAGAAACCCTTTGATTTACTGGCAGATAAATTACCTGGTATTGATACGTTAGGTGATACTAGAGAATCCTCTCAGTTTCAACTCTAGACCTCAATTCCTTGAGAGAAAATATCAATTGGCCAAGATAATATAATTACAGTGCGCGAGACAATGATTCCATAGATACCATATGAGGCTACGAATTGAATAATGCCCTCAAAAAGTATGAATCTGTAATTAGTCCAAGGTAAACTAAGTAAACAAAGTCTCAGGGTAGTGGGTATTAATATTATTTTTATCTCTTTGAAATTTATGCTGCAAAGCATTCATGAGCCTGGAAGCGGTATACAATTAATAGTCACAAAATTAGACAGCCCACTCTACTTATTAATTTGTTAATTCTAATTATAGAGATTATATTGTTATAATAACATATAAAACCACAAAGCCATTTTCTAATTAAGTTATGCCATTTAATTTAAAATCCATTTTTGGTGACATTACTTCAATAAGTCCCTTTAATTCCTACCATAGGATGGATAATAAATTGTTGGGACCTAAGCTAGACATGGCCACCTTTAAAACAAACTTAAATACTTCCTTTAAGCCTTAGACTATCACAAGTATTGACTGCTGGACTTTTTGGGAACAGCACAATAAAGCCTATCAAAAACGAATACTTACAACCATTAAGAGCATAATGACAGTAAGAGCATGCTCTTTGAGTCCACAAGGTGTTTAGAGGCTGGTTAGATCCTGCTGCCACACTGTAACTTTTCCTTAGGTTTATGATCTGGAGGGAGGAGACCCACAACTTAAGCAAGAGGTTTCTTACACAATTTATACACCAACTAATTCCCATTTGATTAAGACAACTCTCTTATGGCTTTGATAGTTTTCAATGATAAAGGTTGAACCTTGGGTAAAATCAACAGTTACACATGACATGTACTATATTTTATATTAATTTAGTACTTGTATCTTGAATTGAATAATAAGTTTCTCATCGCGCAATGATTGTGGCTGACCCTGTCCAAGATAGTTGAAGTTTAAAGTTAAGTCATTTAACATGATAAAATAATACTTCATCGTCAAATTTGATATTTTGGCAATTGTGGTTTCAGAATACTAAACTTTGTACCTGATGCTAAGCTGTTCATTATTTCTTCCCCACTTACAACCAGATCATTTTTATTTAACCTAGCTAAGCTGATCAGGGGATGGGCATCACCAAACTAAAACTAAGAATAAAATAACGTAACTAATTGAATTAAACAAAACGCCCAAATGAGCGGATTGAATGAAACACACTGAACAAAACAACCAATCAGGAGGGCAGCGGAGACTGCTTATCCCACCATGGTGGAAGGGGAGGGGGGCTCAGGGGGCTCATCTTTGGCAGCAGCTTCCTCATCCCAGAGTAGTGTACATGTCAAAGTGGATAGCAAGGGCGTCAGAGTATTAGCGGTATGTTGTTTAGTATTTTTGATGATTGGTACTTCCACAAAATTGACAAACATAAAAATGGTAGTGATATATTTGACTAAAGCTTTTTCAGCTTTAATAGAGGCGTATGATAGTTTAACAAAAGTGGCAATATTGGTTTGGGCAATCTTAGCTTTCAGATTCCGTGCTACAGTTATCACGTTCTGGATAGCGTCATTGACATTTTTGTGTAATTGTTTCATATTAATATTACTTTTTGGAGTAAGATTTCTGGGGATAACAGGAGGAGGAATTCCTCCTGTGAGCATTGCCACTGAGTTGGTGGTGGCTTTGTGGAGGGGGCAGCAATCTGGTGTGGCGGCTGCTTCTACTGCAAGCTGGTGGTTGCTGTAGAATGATTCAGCATTTGTCTGTGGGGCATATAAATGAGGGGGGAATTCTGCGTCCCATTTTGCACTACAGAAATGGTAAATTTGCAGAGATGGTTCTTCAGTTATATTTACTGATTCGTCAATTTCATCCAAGAACTCCCATGGGTTCTGGTTGAGTTGTATTGGGGTATTGATGTATGGTTGAGGATTGGTTGATTCGTTGCAGGATGCATGGGATCAAACTGGGGTCCAATCCTGTGCTTAATTGGAGGAATCATTTGTGACACTGGGCGAGGTGGAGGCTGATAGGTTGCTGCAGGTACAGCTGCAGCAACAGGTTTTGGGGGAGGGGGAGGTAGGATTGTACCCCATGCTGGAACTGGCATGGAGTGGGCGGCAGATTGGTGGCCATTGGACAAAAAATCAGTGCCATTGGAAGCAGCTAGGGATGGGAACTTACGTTTTGAATGGTCCAACTCGAAACAGGATGGACAGATCATCCGTCCGCCCTCAATGCGGGCCCTGAACAGATGGTCAGGGGCAGAGGGGATAGTAGCGCAAGGGGGAATTGACAGGGCAATTTTGTTTGTTTTAGGGCTGATTGTGGCATATACCCAAGGCCCAGTGAGGTGTGTGGCCCCATTTGGGACCACAAATTATAAGATGGGTTTGGAGCCATAGGCTGCCAAACCTTCCATCAGCTCCTGGTGGAGCACCTCAGGGGGAAGGTGGGTGGGCAAACCAGAGAACTGAATCACCCAAGAAGTGTCCGCTGGGAGCCAGATCCAAGTTGTTGGGAGAGGTTTATTCTGGAAAACCAGGGGCACAGTCACCACAGTGGCGGCATCAGCTTCACCTGTGAAGCCAAGACCAAAATACCCCTTATAGGGGAAGTCAATAAAGCAATTAGATGCATCACCACCTGGGCCATATCAATAATGGCTTGGTCATTTTAGGGGATAGTTTCCCATACCTGAAGGCAAGGCTGAAATGCATGTTGCTCTGAGAGAGTACCGGGGGCAATGGGGCACTGCTTGGGTTTGAGAGAGGTGGGTGTCGAGATCCTTGGGAGGAAAAAATCGTCCCAGGGGTTTGGTGTGACTGGGAAAGCCAGTCCAAGCGTTTTTTCCTGTCAGGCGGAAAATGGCGGGGGAGTTTCTCCACTGTCCCAAACTGGGGAAGCTGGCGGGGAATCTGATGACATCAGAGCAAAACTACGGTGGGCAATTAAGCTTTACTTTTTAATCCATATAATTTTGCTTGGAAAGTTAGTCTGAGCAGAAGGAGAGTTTCCAAATTACAACCAAATCATGATTAACTAATATGCCAGCTCCTGATGGGTACCTCTTGGCGGTAATTTCAAATCAGCATTGACTATAGGGTCCAGTAAGGATGGTAAACTTATAATCTATATAAAGCTTTAGAGGGCGACATCCCAATGATTAGATGATAACTCAGGCAATATGAAGTTAATGCAAATGGAAGTAACTAATCCCTCTTTTAGGTGTAGTTGCTGGTTAAATTTGTATGTATTTCACAAAAAGTAACATTGTCTTTGACGCTACCATTTGTATAGATTATATGGGGTAGCGAATTGTTGTTGAACCCTAACTAGTTCCATAAAAATTCATAGATACTTTGTATAACAAAGCTATTTCATTGTCAAATATAGGATCTGTTGACATCAATGCCTTGTTATAAGTGAGCTAAATTAACCAAGCAGTTACATTGTAATTATAAGTTTTCACTGCTGCTTCAACCACTTAGTGACTTTTTCAATGGTGACTATCACGTAGCTAGCTCCATTAGAAGCTTGTGATAGAAACTCCACAACGTCAATAATACATTGTGAACTATGGATTTGGGAAGCACTGGGTCAAACTAAAATTTCAAGGCAACGTCTTGAACTTAAAACAATGAACTCATAGTTCCAAAGTATTGGTAGTATCGTCAGTCATTGCTTAATAAGTTTCATAACTTCAAATAATTATGTGTTTTTTCTAAATCTTCCAATTTAACTTAAAATGTGCTTCAACATCTAGGTCAGAGCAATCAATAGGGAACAAATATGATTACTATTTGTTGTTGATAATCTTATAGAGTTGTCCACCCATTTTGTTTGTAGCTTTGATAATATCTGTGTAGCATGTATTTAACTCATAAGTTTCACCAGCCCTGTCATTTTAAGAAAGCCCAGTCAAGCCGTATAAGCGGTCACTTTCAATAATCTAAAGGCGTATAATAAAAGTCTAAACAGCTCATCAACAAAGAGGTTTTTATAACTGGACCTGTGGAACATTACAAAAATTATAAACCTGAAGCTGTAGCGCCCATCTCTCAAGACTATACAGGTCATTTATGTTTTACAACTATCATAAAAATGTATGGTCAGTAACTAGTATTATTGAGGACTCCATATACATATTGTCTGAAGTGTTTGACCACGTGGATTAATTCAAGGAACTCTCTTTAAATCAATGATTGTTTGCACTTTGCTTTTTAAGGAACACTTTAGAATAAACTCAAAGAATGGTCTAATTTAAAATCTTCTAGCTGTACAATAGATGCTCCTACCTCCAATTCAATGGCGTTAAATTACAGTTTAAAAGCTTTTTAGTTAATATAAATTAACACAGTAACAATTTTATGTCTTTGTTATAATATCTCAAAAGTCTCTTGTGGTTCAACCCAATACTAAAGAAGAATATTCTTGGTGATCAAGTAAATTAAAGCTGATATAATATTGGCAAATTAAAGATTATTTTTTACAATAGTAGACAACCACTCCAATGAATACATGAACATATCTCATGCTCTTAGGTGCTACCAGCTTCACTATGGCATTGGCCTACTAGATTAGTGAATTATTATTTCTTTCTGATAGTCAATATTCTTTAATTTCAGTTGAAAAATTAGTTTGTTGAGATAGACAATCAGCGTTATGGTTTATAGAACCCACTAAACAACTATAAAAATGAGGTTTAGAATTTTAGGTGTATTTTGATAGGCGCCCTCTGGGCTCTTTCACCTGTTGGAGACAACAGAAGGAAGCATGATCAAATGACTATGGCGAAATGGGTCCCATTTAAATGAGGATAAAAATTTTTAATGACCATTTATACAATCAGGGATTCACATTTGGTAACGCTGTAAATTCTCTTGGACTTAGTCAGCGTCTTGGTGTAAAAAGATATGGGCTAGTCTACTGTGTTTTCATTTTGTTGACACAAGATGGCTCTTATGGGAATTTTAATAGCATCAGTGAAAAGTAAAAAGAGCTTATTAAAGTTGAGGTGGACAAGAATAGGGGAATTGAGTAAAGCTTAGCATAATATGTTGAAAAATTGCTGTTGTTATTCTCCATATTTAAAGGGGACTAATTTTTTCAGTGGTAGACTAAGGGTTTGCCACATTTGCAAGTATAGGAATGAATTGTTACATATTGTGACCATCTCATAAAAAATTTGAACATCCTAGAGAATTTCTGGGCATCAGAAAAATGGCAATAACTTTATCATCAATAGGAAAAGTTCTTCTTGACCCACCTTGTGGCCTAAAAACATATTTTACTCTGGAGTTGATTATATATTTGTTTTTATTTCAGTTAGGCTTCTCATAGCTATTAAAGCCATCTTTAAGGTGTGCTAAATGTATAGTAAAATCTTTTAAATAACTGTTATATTGTTGAAATATACAAATACATAAGATCGTTTTAGTTGACTAGTAGATCCTTTATGGCTCTTTGAAAGGTGGCAGGGCATTGCATAGCTCCTGCGGCATTCATGTAGGTTCAAATTATCCCTTAATAGAGATAAGAGCACATTTTTCATGGATATCAGGGGAAAAGTTGGTTTGTCAGTAACTGCTGGCAGGTTCCACTGTAAAAAGAATTTTACTCAGAAAATTTGTCAAGTGAGTTTCTGTAGTTCTCCTTTCCCAGAGAGGTGATGGGAAAACACATTAAACACCCAGGGAAGGACTATTAACACAAGAGTAAACAAGGCACCGTGTAAGGTGATAAGACCATGATGATCAAGAGATAAAATATATATAAATTTATAAAAGTGGCCAAGTAGATCAAGAAAATATGATTTGGTAGGGTTCCATGAAGGGGTTTATCACTACTAAAACTCAAATTCTAATTTTTTGGTGATTCAATATGAAGTGTTCCAGATTCTACCAGAGGCAAAATGAGATCAACATATAATTTTTTGAGGTTAAAATGGCCTATACGGTCGGAGACCTCCTTGAGGAAGTCTGACACAAGGCCAAGAAAAAGAATCATCTAATAAGATAATATATATATATACTTTTATTAAAAACCCAACTGGGATTGTTGTTCTAGCAAAAATGAATATATGGAAATTGTAGGAGTAGTACACAGTTTTTTTCTGCAGTACTGAGCTAAAGCTGGCTAATAATAATCAACTTACCATCAAGAGTGGTACTGTAACTTTATTATGTATGAACTTGAGTTTAGATGCAGTTGAATTGAGCTAACTTGTGTGATATAATATTTCTAATGGGACTTGTTTCCCCATTTTCCATTGAAATGTAACGCCCAATAAGTAAATTGAATAATTAGTAAACATCAAGTCATAGATGAAATTTAGAAACTCCTATATGTGCACCCATAGACAGACCTGGGAATACTTGTCTTATCAAACGTTGGTCTAGGGTATGTTTTAGATCAGGGAGAGCGGTCAACTTGATCCCTTTGACCTTGATAAGCTCATCCTTGTCCTTGCAATCTGTGTCCACGATTATGTCATGGGACATGACACAATTGTCATAGATAATCATTGATTCTTTGGAGGGTAACTATCCTTTCTAGTAATGAGATTTTTCCAATGATATTCCACGTCAACTAAATATCCCCATATTTTTTACATTTAGCATCAAAAAGGGATACCAAAGGCTTTTGGACAATTTATGCAATCTTCATTTAGTAGCTGATTTAGTTAAAAGGCCACTTGAGATTCCTCCATTCTAGAGTTTTTATAAAGTATAATCTTTTATTGGTGGATGATTCTCAGATTTAAAGTTGTTGAAAACTCATATCATTTTTGCTTCAATCATCATTTTATCAGATAAAAATTTAATTAAAGCTTTATGCCTAACCAAATTTTTTGCATGCACCTCTACAAGTTAATGTCAACGCATTTGAAGCCTGATGCCCCTGCATAGGTGCTGGAACACCGCCTCATGGCGTTTATTGGCTGAGACTGAAACGCGCCTGAAGTGGCATAGCTAGCCCCCTCAGACACTTCCAGTCACTACATTACGCCTTAGGGCCTAGACCACCACCTTACATGCTCACAGGTGGTGCTTCAAAACACCTGGTGCTCTCATGGGGCATCCTACAATTCAGCCTTTGGGTCAAGTATGGGAACCTCTTCCCCTATGAAAGTGTGGCCATCAACAAGTTGGCCATGGAGGTTTTTAACCTGCCAGGTTTATAAATTTCCGCCACTCAAGGGTTACTTTGACCTTAGCTTCACTTGTGAAGCCCACGCTATAGCGGCAGTACATCTGCCCTTGATTTACAAAAATTACACCTACTCAACCAACCAAACCTGCTTTCCAGATGAAGCCACTCTGATGGTTAATTAGCCAGCTTGCCCTTCCACTATCCCCAAACGTTACACCCATTAACTCATGGAGGGCTGGCTGCCTATGGTGCTGACACCGTACTGTAGTTTGTGGTGCCCAACATTGCCAATCATCTCACTGGGCCTTGCACATTTGCAACAATCAACCCCTACCATTGTGAAACACTCCTCGTGATACCCCCCTGTAGTGTGATAAAATCCGCCTGATCAACACTTCAGGACATGTGTTAAAAAACTTTTGCGTTGTATGCCCATTATGTTTCTAACTTGACCATTAGAAGCACATGTTCTCATCATTTCCATTAAGCTGCTTCCACCGGCCCTCACTCTGGTGTAATCTCCACCTACCATGCCAAAATTTTCTAATGTAGATTAATCCTTCCTCTTTCATCTTCATCCACCACGGGAACTGCCCTCATAAATCTGTCCATATTGAGCTTAAATACTAGAACCATTCCTGAGCAGAATGCAGCTCAGGCACTGGAAGAATCGCCATGGTCTACTATGTGTGGACAATCAAATCTGGCCACAAAACAACTAATGTTCCTGGCCCAGAGCCAGCTGAATCAAATCCATCTGAGATCCACAAATGGATTGAGAATGAAGAATAGACCTATAGGGCCAAGCCTGATTTCGCCATGGATGAATTCTTCACATGATCACCCAATTTGACCCCCATCCGTTGTTTCTTTACATGAATGGCTGTTCAATATAAATTTGCATAAAAAGACTGTTAACTCAGCTTCTTCCACACTGACTCCCCCCTCCGCTGAGCCCTCTTTATGGCGATGGAGCCACATGGCAAGGGGATTCCTTGCCCTGATTTCTTAGAGATTTCCTAGAAGATGGCAAGTATTAAATTAAAAAAGATAGCCTTTGCTTAAAGCCATGCATTTATCAATGCAGTAATATCTTCACGCTTCTCTCCCTACTATCCTTAAGCCCACTAAAAATAAATTCCTTTACATGTTACCTGAACTTTTTTCTTTTGATGAGCACCAAATGGCTCAATACGTCGAGGCAATTCACACTTCTAGACTCATCACCAAGAGGAACCTACATCTCTATCTATTTTATCCCACTCTTCTGATGTCCCAATACACATTCTTCCGCCTTTGCCCGCCACCTGAAGCACTTTCTGGACAATAATCACAATGATCCCACTTCCACCTAATATGAATGCTTAAGCCAATGAAGAGTCACCATAATATAAAATTATTATTAAAGTATAATTTCTTTTTTAGCACATAGCAAATAAAGATGCGTGGAAGATTCATTCTTGGGTTGGCACCACTAGTACAAAATGATGTGGTAAGAAACTCCAGGCATCTTAACATAATCATCAGGCATCTCAGAAATATATCTCATACTCTTCTATCAGCTTTGAGGTTATAATAAAGCTGAAGATTTTGATTTTTTTAGTTTCCTAAAAATGTCCTGTTTAAGGATTCTAGCTTTATTTGAGATGGCTCTTAGCGATGAAATAGCTCCTAAAGGGCAAGAACAAAGTACTTTTCCGTCATAAGAGTCCATATAATGGCAACTATCTTGGCTCATAACTGTTAACACTATTGTCATGAATATGCAAATTAACGTGAATACTCTAATTTAAAGGTGTAGAAAGAACATAGAACTAATTTTTATTTTTTATTTTTATTTTAATTTTATTTTGTGAAGGCTGCCATGGGATGGAAACTTTTGGTAAAACAGTGAAATGGAAAAAAGACACATGAAAGGCACCCATAGGAGCCATAGCTACATACTGTTGCTAGCAGGACCACCAGTGATAGGAAGAGGGCAGTGCAGGGAAGGCCTTCGCCATTACAGAAAACAAGTGAAGGAAAGTGTATGACACTAGGAACCAGGAGAAGCAGGAGGAAACCAACCGGCGTTGGCTTGATGGCAAAGGTGTCAGGAGAGCGTCTATGACTCTCCAGTTCCCAAAAAGGTGGTGCATAGTGCATAGCCCCAATGCAAGGTAGTAGTCGGCAGAATTAAGGGAAGGATAGACCCTCAGAGGGTGCTTGATCTAAAGTAACCTAGGGCGAGGATGTTTAACATGGTAAATACTAATATAGATTAAACAAACAACAAGACTTGGGTAGACCCCAAGGGGTGTCCATATCAAAGCTTTGATCAGGGCTATAATGCTCGGGTGCCTTGGTCTGGAGGGAACCAGAGTGGCCTAGAGGTGCCCTGATGCAGCTGTGGTTTTAGTGCAAATAAATCGGCTAAAGTTGTGTGAAACCTTCTCAAAGAGGTCCACACAAAAGATCCCCCGAGTTAACATAAAGAAATGCAGACTAAAGAAAAATTTTACTAATAATGAAGATGACAAATGAGAAAGGTTGGTCTCAAGCAAACATATTCAAGATAATTTGGGGGAATCATCAAACAGTAAAAGTGGTACTAAACCCTTGTTTATTAATAAGCGCATGCTTCCATCTGACTAGGTAATGTACTTTGATTGTGACTGAACTATAGGGATCAATTGAAGTTGAGGCCAACCCAAAAAGTTGGAAATTTTGGAAATTGAACGGGTTTCAAACCCAGGTCAATGAGGAACTGAATTGATTCATCATTATTTAAGTGGTAGCACGTCCATTTTAACGCTATGGTCATTATACATGGCTGGGCAACTCACACTTCCTCTGAACCAAATTGGGCTTTTCTGGCCTGCACCATGCGTTATTCCAAGGTGTTCCTAAAGTCAGGAAGGCCCTTTAGCTTGAAATTTTTTGACTCTTGGCGCTCAGCCTTGTCTTGACCATGGATCCCTTCAATAAAGTCATGTGAACATAACAAAAGTCCAAACAACCTGGCTTAGAAGTGGTCCGTTAGATGGAATTGTAAGTGACAAACGGCTTTACAGAGGGTGAGAGCAGTGCTGGAAATGCGTCCAGGATAATAGTAAGTATATTATACAAAGCAATTGCTACAACTAAGGCATGAAAAAAGGTTGAATGGTGGAAATCATAATAAAAAGGGAAAATGTTTTTAGACAGGCTGATAGCCTGTGCTATATCCTGGCAGATGAGATGCATAACTCCATGCCAGATCGCCTGAGATGGTAGATAATCTTCCAGACGGTGAAATAAAGAATCATATTGGCCGCACACTGCACATGAAGGCAGAGAAGCGTTGTACTTCAAAGCAGTGCAGTACACCCACTTCGGGAATCCCCATACATGGGTGCAAATCTTGGGCTGTAACAAAGGATGGCAGACATACCTCCAAATGGCCTTCTGGATGGCCAAAGAGTGAGGGTATCCCAGCTGTTGAGATAGTCAACATTGGCTATGGCATGGGGAAGGCAAGGTACCATGTTGTGTAAAACAGCTTTATCACAAACTTCAAGGGTGTAAGGGATGTTAGGGTAACCCGTCTGAGAGCTGTGATCACTGATGTGGATACTCTATTATGCAAAATGCAAGTTTAAGAGAATTTACTTGAAGTGGGCAGGGCCCCGTGAGGGCCTGCAGAAGAGGATGTGTAAGATAATTAGTTGAGAATTTAAATAGGATGGTCAGTGTCACGATTATATTATGACTGGATGATAAGCCTGAAACACCTAGAGTTTATTGGGAAGAATTCGCTGACCATGATATCAGTTACAATTATTTGAGTGCCTTGAGATAAGGCGATATTGGGATATAATGGATTATTATTAGATTGCCTTCAAATAAAGTGATAATGCTATAAGGCAATGTCGACATTCAACAAATATAAATTAGATCACCTCAAATTAGGGCGATATGGAGCTGAAGAATAACAAGCAAACCAAGAAGAATTGGCCGAATAGAATAGTCTAAGCTATGAGAGCGGTATCATCTGAAGCCACTATATATAAGCGAGATGGGCGAGTGAGAAGGTTAGGTGTTTATAGTAGAGAGAGAACAGAACAGCGAGAAGTCACTGTATTATTAGTTATAAATAAAAAAGAAAGTTAGACGATTGCTCCTATTTATAGTATATTTTCAAGTGTGTCCAAAGAACCAATGATCCCCACATCCTCTGTCTGTTGTTCAGTGGGTTCGACCTGTGCAAACAATATGGTGGATCCTAATGATACAGCCAAAATTATAACAGTGGTGCTCACTACAGGGGGCCCATTGATCAACCACTTAAAATTCAGAATCTCCAGTTGTCAGCTATGTTTCATAAAGCCTGAATTGCTGGGGAATCTTCATGAAACGCTGTACCAGCTGAATATTAGGATCTCAAACTCACCTTACATGCAGTGCTCATAAAATAGGATGAATCTTCAAGAATAAGATGCCATTATGTACCAGCTTGACAGCAAATTTAGCTAAATGCAAATTCTTGGACAACAAAACAAGGAACATACTAATTGTTTGGATGACACCACCATATGGCTTTAATATCTGGAGTGGAAATTGACCAGTACCTCCCGGTTCTCTCATTGGGAAGAGGACATATGACAAGGGGGCACTATATGAGGAGGAATATGACGCTGGTAGGAGCTACTAAACCCAGCTGGTAGCTCTTGGTATGAGTATGAGTTGGAGCACTAATTCACTCAAGTGATGGCAGTGCTGCCTTGGCACAAGGCCATGCTACCCCCAAATCAGCGGACATCCTAACTTCCGCTGGACCAGCTTCTCATCGAGAAACTGCTCTTGGATCTTGACCCATTCCTCAGTATGCCCCAAAAAGTCTTGAATGGGATGAGGAGGTCATAGTTAAGAAACTGCATCCATTTGATTAGAACAAGAATATTCATGGCTTTTTTGAAATGGTTTGAATTTTCAGTGGAAGGCGCATCTGACTGACAGAAAGCCAAACTTTTGATATCTGCCTTGGATGTTAATTGTGCCAATCAAGTCACTTGTTACCTCCCAAGCAGCTCTGTTACAATTGAGATGTTAAAGCTACCATGATTCACCTGTTTGGGGCACTTCAAAGATGTCACAGTGGAAGGCGGAATTCTTGATTATTGGATTCTGCTGTAATGAGACTATCACGGAGTTTGCTGATTAATTTATGATGGAAGCTCACATAATGATTAGTGCAGGATACTTAGCGGAAGCCGATGTGTGCATCGCCATGATCTCTGTGGTGAAGCCATACCAAGAGCTTCACAATGTCATTTTGACAATTCTGGATGATAACATTTTCCTGCTAAAAATTGACCAGTTTTTGCATCGCATATACCCTAACTTTCCACCGTCAAATATAAAACAGAAAACTAACGCCTCTGCTTTACCCTTTTATTCAAAAAATAAGCTCATCTGACTCACATCTCGCCTAGCAAATCTCAGACTTACTACAATTCCGCGCCTTGTCCTCAGCCAAATTATTCTCAACAGTTCGATTACTGCCCCAGGGCGGGTTATAAATCATCAGCAACCTAACTACTGACCAGGACCTAATTACGCTGAACGTCAGCAGTCATCTTACCAACCTGGCCCTGGTTAGCTGAACATCCCCAACTTTCTGACCAGGACCCTCTTATGAAAATCAAGGACGTGGCTTTTATGGGGTAGCTGCTATGTATGCAGCCGCCCTGTCCACTTGGCAAAATTCCGACATAACCGCCATGTGCAATACGTGCACCAAGATCAATACTACCAGGGAAAAGATGGAGCCTAGTAGAGATGGGACTCTCTACAACTGCGATCCCAACACCAAGCATGCCTGAATCAATAGTAGTATATTCTGCAGAAGCCCCTCACTATGATGACAGAATTTTATATCAGCAGCCAGTTGGAGGAAAGAACATAGTGACATGAGCCCAAGCCAAGGCCACGGCAGACAAAGGATCTTCAGAGCAACTGAAGCTGTATGCATGCCAAATGCTTGATTAATATTCCTCAGACAAGCTGAATTCTACTGCGGATGCACCAACTCTGAAAGGAGTAAACGTTGACCTTCCAGTAGACGCCATTGTCAAAGAATAGCCCAAAGTTGGTAAGGGATAATGAGTTTTTCTTGAAAAGAGAGATCCCGTAAATGCCCACATTTTAAACAGTCAAAAAATTTCTTATTCCAAGTGTATGTACTGTGATATTTTTGTAGTGAATAATAAAGTTCACACTATAATAGATACTGGAGCACCAGTCAGCAAATTTTACACTAAATTGATGGCGAAGTTGATGTTAAAACTGGATGTGGAACATCAAATGGTGTATGGGACTGCTGGAGCAGAAAGCACCATCTCTGAGGGAGCGTACAGTGCGCTACCTTTGATGTTTGGTTCCATTGTCATTGTAGCTCCGGCAATTGTGCTACCTAAATGAAAATTATGACTTGCTAATTGGAACCGCTTTTCTGTGACATTTTGGGGCTGTCATTGATATGGTGGAGGAGACCCTTGCCATTTTGGGACAGCAGATCTTAATCTACTTCACCTCTAGTGGAGTGCCAAATGGTTTAATCTTGAGCCACATAAACCTTTTATATAGTGATGGGGTGATGCCAGTTTGCTACATTTACTGAAAACAAGACTTGGACCTTTCCCCAGAAAATATATGAATATTAATGTTTACCTCTCTGAGCTGCAGGGCCTATATCTATTCCTTCCGGACACCAAGCTCCAGGGAACACTAAGTTAGAAGTGGAAGTACCTGCTGGGCTCTATGAGGAAGTCATTGGGCCCTATCGTCAAACATAAATTGAGCCTCATGTGGCTCCAGGGATTATACTTCCAGGCCATGGGGAGATTAAGGTCTTGTTAGAAAATCTACAGAACAAACCAATGAAAATCCGACTACATCAAAAGTAGTGTATTTACACTTGGCTTAAATATAGGAGGCTCTTCAGGTACATGATTTTAGTTTGTTAGATGAATTTGGCCTACCAGTCAAGGCGACAGCTAGCGTAATGACAGTGGTACATTGAAATAATTTAATAGGGCTAAAAAAAGAACATAAAGCCGAGCGATAGCTTTATTTCTGAAGTACAAGGATATTTTTGCTTTCGATGATCATGATTTAGAGTGTTCTCAGGGGGTTGTCCATTGAGTGACACAGAAGATCATCCCCCCATAAGGTCTCTGCCAATCCGCTGATTGAGGGCAGCAGAAGATGTTGTCACTGAGGAAATTGACAAGTTGCTGGAGAAAGGGATGCTCAAACCATCCAAGAGTCTGTGGGCTTCGCCCATTCTGATTGTAAAAAAGAAGGATGGCAACAACCGGGTAGTAATAGACTACCAGAAGCTCAATAGTATTACAAAAAAGGACTCATAATCCTTGCCACGGATTGACAATGCTTTGGATTAGTTAGGGGGAGCCTGTTACTTCTCAGCGATGGACTTGATATCAGGTCACTGGAAAATCAAGTTACCCATGGAGGAACAGGAAAAATGCGCTATAATCACATCCAAAGGCGTTTTTTCAACTGACTCAGATGCCTCAAGGGCTTTGTAACTCCCTGTCTACGTTCCAACGAGCCATGGACACTATTCTCTGTGACCTGAAGCTGACATATGTCTTCATATACCTTGATAATATCAATGTTTTCTCTAAAACCTTTTTGGAGCACCTCAATCATTTAGAAGCAGTATAAAGCGGTCTCTCTGAGGCGAACATCAAAATTAAGCCTCAAAAATTTAACTTCTTCAAAGATCAGTTGGAATACCTGGTATTTGTGGTAGACTCTAAGGGGCTGAAACCACAGCTGGCCAAGGTGGAGGCATCTGCAAAATAACTATACCTAATAGTAAATGTGACATACAGGTATTTTAGGGGGCTGGTCAGTTACTTCTGGAGCTTCATCCCTAATTTTAGCTGTATTGGGGGCCGCTATTTGAGTTGTTAAAAATGGATGCTGTGTTTAAATGGACGGAACATCATCAATACACCTTTGATACACTTCAGACAGCGCTGATCAGCGCGCCAGTGCTACACTATCCAAACTTTAATAGGGAGTTTATTGTTCATATGGATGCATCCCTTTCCGCTGTGGGAGAGGTACTTTCTCAGAAAGATGACAAGGGAGAAGAGCATCCCGTTGCATACTGCAGTCAAAGTCTGAACTTCCATGAGTGTAATGATACCATGACCGAGTGGAAGTGCTTAGCGTTGATCTACGCATATAAGCAATTTAGAATCTATTTGCATGAGGTAAAGTTCAAAGTCGTAATGGATCACGCATCATTACATTGGTTGCTGAACCTCAAAGAGCCTGAAGGGCTTTAGTTCGATGGGCTCTTAAGCTGCAGGCGTATGACTTTGTGATCCTTCACCAACCAGGAGTAAAGCATCAGAAAGATTACTGTTTATCACAATTACTGACCATTGACATGATGGTAGATCTCAGTGATGTGATGTACAATAAGATGCTCAGCGGAAAATATGACAATGAACCGCCGCAAGTGATTAAAGTATTAGATGAGATGCGAACGTATACCTTCCAATGGAATGGGGAACTGTATAAGCAGATCAACAATTATATGGCGAGTTTTCTGAAACCTCAGCATGGCCCGTGATTATACTGAGCGCCCACAAGGCAGTCAGACTTGATGGTGTGCTCAAGACAATAGAGTTGTTGCACCCTCGGTACTATTGGGAAAGCATGAGCTATGATGTGCTTGAAACCCTTTCCTGTTGCCACCAGTTCCAAGTAGAGAAGCCATTCCACCATAAGACTTCGTACCAGTTAGTGAAACCACATTTTGCTTGGCATACAGTTTCCCATGATGTTGTCAGCCCTCTGCCAACGGGAGCTAACCAGTGCTTTTACATTCTGGTGGCCATTGATCACTTGACCAGGTGGGTTGAAGCGCGGGCAATATGGGATTTGAGGGCAGCCACAGTGGCAAGTTCATAACAGAATGTATTATCTAGCAAAATGGCTGCCCTCTGTTCATTCTTACCATTAATGGATCCAACTTCACATCGCACATCATCCCTAAACTGAACAAGCCTATGGGCATCCACAGGGTTCTGATGACTCCATATCACCCTGAGTCCAATGGAATGGGTCAAATAGGTTAATGGGACCTTCTTTAAATATACTACAGAAATTAGTACCAGATTGACCTTCTGATTGGAGTTTATATTTTTCCATTGACATGTTTGCCTATAATATTAGTTGCCGTTCCAACACAGGGAATATCCACTTCCAACTACTATACAGGTGACACCTGAATATTCTGGCATTACTCTATTTGTGTGTAGAAGACACTGGCGTAATGCAACTCCTCTGCTATTTGACTACCCTTGCAAACACCTTGATTAAATTTCAAATGAAACATATTCCTTCAGCTTAGCCAAAAAGATCAAAATAAGGCTGCCAATCAGATATGTTGCTGTGTGTTGGCGCAGTTCAAAGAGGGCAATATGGTTCTATTCCATTATTAACATTGGTTTGGGTGAAAACACAAAATTGGCCAGTATATGGATTGGTCTGTTCAAAGTGATAGAGAAAACTGGGGTTGACACTTATGCTATCAAGGACCCTGCAAGCAGTCAAATCATTAACTGAGCGCATGAAAAGTTCCTCTGACCATATAAGCAATAGGAGCCTTATTTTCCAATCAAGGGGAGAGTAATGTTGCAATCCCAATATGACTGGACAATAAGCCTGAAACAGCTAAGGCGGTTGGGAAGAGTCCGCCAAACATAGTATCAGTTATGATTATTTGAGTGCCTCGAGATGAGGCGATATTGGGATATAACAGGTCTTTATTGGATATAATGAGTTTATTTGATCGCCTCTATATAAGATGATAAGGTGATAAGGCGATATCAATATATGACAAATATGAAGTAAATCACCTACTAATTGGGTAACAGAGGATTAAGAATAAAAAAGCCAAAACCAATGAATTAATGGAATAGAATAGTCCAAGCTATGAGATTGGTATCATCTGAAGCTGCTATATATAAGTGATATGGGCGTTTGAGAAAGTTAGGTTGTTGATAGTAGAGAGAGAATGGAACAGAAAGAGGTCGCTGTATTTATTAAAATAAATAAAAAAGATCGTCAGGGCGATTGCTCATATTTTTAGTATATCTTAAGTGTGTCTGAAGGACTGAAAAAACCCACATTGTCTGTCTGTTGTTCAGTGGGTTCGACCTGTGTGAACAATATGGCGGATCCTAACAATACCAGCGAAAACAATACCCGTTTAATTGGTAAAGCAAAGAGAACAGCCAAAGTTGAATTATGCAACGTGATACCAGTGCTGGGTAGGAAGTGTGGGGTTATTTACCTGGGCAATCTAAGAGACAAGTATGCTGGAGGCATAGTCCAAATAGATGATACACAGTGCATTCAAAAAGTTCTGGGACTAACGTTTAAAGACACAACTTTACAAATAAATAAACTTTCTTTTATCATAATTTAACATACAACCTTTCCCTCTCTATACATATTTATATTGCTAAAACAATTGTTAAAAGGTATGCATATAGGTCCTATTTTGTATAACCATGTCTAAACCAGCTGTCACATTCTCCTGAATTGTCTCTACTCTATCAAAAGGATGAACCTTCAGTGCCACCTTCAGATATTAATTATCCACCCTATTCACCAGATTTGGCTCTGTACGACTTCTTTCTGTTCTCTAATCTGAAGGTGGCACTGAAGGTTCATCCTTTTGATAAAGTAGAGACAATTCAGAAGAATGTGACAGCTGGTTTAAACATGGTTATACAAAACAGGAACTATATGCATACCTTTTAACAATTGTTTTAGCAATATAAATATGTAAAGAGAGGGAAAGGTTGTATGTTAAATTATGATAAAAGAAAGTTTGTTTATTTGTAAAGTTGTGTCTTTAATAAGTTAGTCCCAAAACTTTTTGAATGAACTGTGTAAGTTCCATACTTCCATTATGGCGTGGGCCAAACAGGACGTCCAGACGCACAGGTAGAGTGGTGGCCTAGCCATAGCCACCATTGGACGAGGGCATAAAATGTTGTAGTGAGGAGGTTAAATAAGCAATAGCATGCACAGAAATGCAAACGATGAACAGAAGCAGTGAGTTAGAAAACATTACCCAACCATCAAGCTAATTATTTTGCATTCTTAAGGAGGTAATGCGCTTAGTACTTTGTCTAAAATTTGGTTTTCCATAACAAAGGTGAAGTATCCTTCTGCCTTCGGTCATACTCAAAGGTGGCTTATTGAATCCATAGTGTGCCTGAAAACAATTGGGATTACAAGAGGGGCTATATGAGATGTTGCCTTGGTAAGTAAACAAGGGCTCATGAAGCTTGCATAAGCTGATAATCAGCGGTGACAAGAGACTAATGATATTGGTATCTACCAGGAAGGATGATGTAGCTCTTGTTAATATTGAGGGCTGCATCATTAAACCTGGAGTACTCCTGAACAAATATTTTCCAGGACGCGT
Organism: Massospora cicadina; assembly: GCA_022478985.1. Taxonomy (NCBI): domain Eukaryota; kingdom Fungi; phylum Entomophthoromycota; class Entomophthoromycetes; order Entomophthorales; family Entomophthoraceae; genus Massospora; species Massospora cicadina. The sequence continues at coordinate 7,121 of JAKSZP010014666.1, read as the reverse complement.
ATTATGATTATTATAGCCACAACCACACAATAATCAGCGAATGCTAGCATCCTGACTGGCTCCTGGACTTTCACATGAACATCAGCAAGATAGGAATTTTCATTGCAGAGAAGTAGATTAAGGCTAAAATTGTACAATAGAGGGCTCAAAGGTCATCCTGACGGAAACCCCTCTGAGGTGAAAACCAATTCAATCAGGAAACCTGAGCCACATATTGCCATTGTTGCTGATCCAGTAATTAGCATCACCAAATTGATAAAAAGCAGGAAGATAAATATATGTAGGCAAGTTCTAAGGTAAGTCCAGTAGACACAATCATGGGCTTTTTCTGATCCAGAAATACTAGCACACCAGTAGCAGAAGATAGGCAGATGTTTGCTACTGTGTGGACGTTGTTCCATAATAATTTTCTGGGTATGAAAAATAATTGTTCAGGGGATACTACTTCAGAAAAAAATTCTCCAAGGCGTTTAAATTAATTTTCGTGAAGAGTTTAGTACCAGTGTTAGCAAGTGAGATAAGGCTCCAGATTTTCTAAATACAGCATATCACATTTTCAAACAAAGTTACCATATATGACTCTTGGCTCCAGGAAAAAGGAATTTCTACAGCAGTCAAATATTCATAGAGGCTAGTAGTTGGATTCACAAGAAAAATGTTTCTTTAATAATTCTCATATGGTCCCATCATGACATGGACAATTCCTGTGTAGAGCACCAAAACAGAGAACCCAAGTTCATCTTTCAAAATTAAATTAAAAAAATTGAATATTAGGTGACAGTTCAGATATGTGCATTATCAAGGAAAGAGTCAGTTTGGCAGGCACAACAAGGTTAGTGTAAGTCTGTGGAGCGCCCCCTGCGTTTGGACCAAGAACAGTTCCCATTTCCCACCAAGAAGGGTCCAAAGAGGGCGGCCGTCCCCCTCGTCACACAGGGTGATCTCGCCCATGTGGTAGATGAGCAATGGGTTACAGCCTACCTCCTGAAGGTTCCCTCTCCCATTCCCTTTCTGACGACTGGCAAATTGATGCAACACACCAAGGTGTTTTGTGCCAAAGTCACAGCAGAGATGGACCACCGTGGGATGAATAAAGTGAGAACCTCCCTGACACTAGGTCTAAGTTCTACCAGATCAACGAAGGAAATGAGCCCCCCTCTTTTATGGCGAGGCCCAGTTACACCAAAAGTTGAAAATTAGTATGTAAATAAAAGTGGGGTGCAGTTGAGTTAAGTGCAGGACCCGTTTCATAAAAATTGGGACCATCCCTAAATGAAATGGTCTTAGGGGGTCTCCACCACCCATCAAGTGAGGCGCTGCCACTTGAGAAGTCGCAATCATGATAAATAAAAGTGATCTGGGCACCAGAGGCTGAAGAACCCAACTTAGTCTTCCGCTGATATGTCCACGTTGGTTTGAACAATTTACACTCTAGTTCAACCACTTTTTGTTGGAAAATTGAACTCCAAACTCCCATTCATGTCATCTCAGTCCCTAAAAGCGACCAAGTATCTATGTAATTGTCCCTGAAAGGTATGATTGTCAGTCGATTCTTTACCTTATATTTGAAATAAAAAATCCTTTCATTGAATAAATTTGTATATTAATAAAATTTCTTTTGGTATCTGTCACAAAACCCAGCCCAGAAGATGATTTTTGGGCTGTGAAATGACTGGGGCCTCGTGGCCATCATAACAACAATTTTGCCTACCATCATGGATTAAGCATACCATACTTGGTCCATCCGTAACATTTTCCGCTTGCCATAGCTATTTGGCATTAAAATCTGTCACTATTGTTAGATGTTTTACCTCCCCGCTGGGCAAGATTTTAACAATCTCGCTACACGCCCTCTCACCAAAAACCCTTCTGAAGAACCCATCACCATTGTTTTAGCACAAAAGCTTTCCACGACCAAATCTACAGGCTCCATATTGGCAACAACCTAACTGTGTGCCAGTTAGATTCTTACCAACTTTTTGAGTCGCTATTTGTGGTTCTCCTACCTTCAATCTCACCTTTAATTTGTTAAAGCAACATCGCCTTTGGCATTCTGGTTTACCTTCTGAGTGCTCACGCACCCCAACTGGCAGTCAAGTCTAAAATTCTGTGTGACGTCATAGAAAATTTTAGACTGTCCTGACAACCAGGATGAAGAAGTACCAAAAAGGCAAACCATAATGCCTGAGGCATTGCCGCTTGGGTAACGTTACCTTGTGCATGGAGTTGTGAGATTATTGAGCATCAGTGAATTAGGAGCGTAAAAAGGAACCTGGCAAGAAACCAGGCTTTTACATCATCAGACCCAAGAGGCCTTGTTTCAAAGAGTTGAGCGATTGGATTTGCATCAATATTCTCAACAGGAGAGTTTGGAAACAAAAATGGAGGTTAGAGGGCGGATTTTCACTTGGAGTGGAGAGAAAAATGGGCCCATATGACTCCAATATCCTACTGGCGGATGTCCTCAATGATAGAATTGAATTCCATGGAGTTTCGTACACAAATTGCCCAGTTGAATGAAGTAGGGGCTAAAGTTACTATCATGACTGGTATTGCCAGTAAATCAAGGGCCTGAAGGGCCACATTGTTAGTGCCATAGGGAGTTTGGCAAGTGAAAATTCTTAAATTCGTCAAAGATTTGGGAACTCAGGAGGAATTTTAATGAATGATAAAATAAGTAAGATTGACTGTCAATTTCCTCAGTATGGTACAAAATTTAAAATAAAATCAATTTGGGGAATAACTTAGTAAAGAATGGGTTTGGGGACCTCAATATTTGACCTAATATGACGAACTTTGAAGGGGGGAAATGACTTCAATCTGAACCAACTTTGAAGGAGTCAGCGGTGGGCTGAATCACTGTCAGTATGCCCATAGACTCCCAACTTTCTGTTTCAATGCATTTCTGACAGTTAGCATGATGGTGTCCCGCCCAATGGCCCTTGGGAGTATCCTAAGGCCACACCACGTAGTGGTGGTCCCAAAAGGTCAGAAACAGCTTTAGGTACCCGACCCATCTGCACCTGTGCTTTGGAATTTGTTTGGCCAACTGAGAAACATCAAAAAAAACCCTGATTTTTAAGGAGAGGGCTTAAGTTATCAGCGACTTTTTATGATATCTCACGCCATTGGCGATTTTCACCAAAGTTTCAGTATTTGACACATTCATCTTAGGAGGTAAATGCCTGTCGGTCTTTTTTCCAATGTTTTCAAGGGTCTTTCTAATTAGTGACATCATTTCCCTATGGCCCTATGCCATTGGCAATTTTTACTGAAAATTTGACAATGGACACATTCTTGCTAAGAGATAAAAAACCGTTGGGCTTTGTCCCAAATGTTTTTAAAGTAGGTTTTGAACTGAAGACAACGTTTACCAATGTCCCAATGACATTGGTGAGTTTTCCTGAGGATTTGACACTTGGTACCTTATTTACTGAATGTGCAAGCTCGTCAGGCTTCATTATCGAGGGTTTAAGGCTTCAGGACATCTCTCTTATGGGCTTGGTGCCTTCAACTTTATAAGAACCTTGCAGCCCATGAGGGTGCCAGTTTACCATTATTTCAGCGCAAATTTCCTCACTTTGCTATACTAATTCAGAGGAGGCATTTTTGGGGACAGGGGGTTGGATCTTCAGAGGGAGAACTGTTACCCAACGTTCATCTACCACATGGGCAAGATCACCCTGTGAGACGAGAGGGACAGCTGCCATCCTTGGATCCTTTTTAGTGTGGATTGCTAATAACACCTGGTTTATGCAGAGGGAATTTCACCTATAATTATATTATCCTTCCCTTTTTCTAAAGAGGGGAGCTCCATCACCGTGGAACTGAGTGAGGGCCACATTTTTGTGGGCCTTTGGCACTTGATCTCTATTGAAGTAGCAATCTCAGGGGGAGGATGAGGGGCTTCTGGGTGGGTGGCATGGAAATTTTGACTAGCTCAAAGAAGTTTGCGCAATCTTGGGACCCCTAACTGTTCTCATAGGCTGAATAGCTTTTCCAAGAAACATTACATTGAACAGAACGTCAAGATCTGCAGGATAATATAATACTCTCAACTATAACTTCCTTTACATCCTCAATCACAATCTGGTCTGGGTCTGAGGGGATTGCCCTATTAAACAGGGACAACTGAGATATGGAATCCTAGATGTTGCTTCCAGTGAGGTGGCAATTTATAAACAGAAAACGCCGTTAACCAAATCTTCCTCCACCAAGTGGAGACCCACATGCTTACTTTCAAACTTCTGAGAGGGCCCCTGCATTATCATATGACACGTTTCAAGCATGAGATATGAACCCACACTATTTCATGTGCTGGAAGCCACTTCCAATCTGTGTACCTTTTGTAGTCACCTATAGCCATAGTTAGATGCTTTCAAACCAAGGACAGTGTGGCCTTAATGTGCTTGGCATGGTCAGCGGTGGATGATATCTCTGGGAAAAGGCATGGACTGACTGAAAATGAGGGGTTGTATTCCAAGGTTGCTCCCTATGGTGAAAACCCCATATAGGCGTGCGTTCCGTTATTACTTGCAAACTAAGCAATGGGGAAAGCATCAGCCCAGGTATCCTGCGTGGCTGCAGCGTACCACCACAGGTACTGTTCCAAGAGCTTATTAACTCGCTCAATTTGTTCATTAGACTGTGGATGATATGCAGTGGAACGACAGGGTGTAATTTTAAAGTTTGACATTAGCTCATTACTGAACCGCGCAGTAAATGGGGCCCACAGTCGCTGACAATCTCTTTTGGGAGACCGAACTTAGAAAACACATGGTGCAAAAAGAGATGTGATATTTCCTCGGAAGGTATTGTGGAAGTGCATGGAATGAATAGGAAAATCTTGTTAAGCGATTAACAACCACTATCACCACTGTAAACCCATTCGAACAGGGAATTTCACCAAAAAAAACCACGGACACTTATGTCCATGGACCCTCCGAAGTTTGTAAAGGTTGAAGGAGACCATTCTTACCTGACCAGTCTGACTTGGCCCATGCGCAAGTTACACAGTCCCCAATCCAGGCTGGGACATCCTTTGAAAAAACTGCATAATTATAGGTTTGCTTAGTTAAGTCGATACACTTCTTATTCCCAGGGTCTCAAACTTTGGGAGGATCGTGATGAGCCTAAATCACTTCATCTTGAAGAAGGGGGAACCCAAACCCACAATCAAAATTGAATGAGACTCTTGCCCAAGGAATATAAGGAATGTTTGAAACAGGGAGGGACAACCGCTCCATAAGATCCACACCTTCTTCACAGGCCGTTTGGGATGCTAAAACTCAAGGAATTAGAGGCGCGTCAGGAGCTAAGTCCACTGCCAAAACTATAGAAGGAATAATGGATAGAATTTGGGTAGGGGGAATGACTGTGACCAGATCAGCCTCATCTGAGTCAGCAGGACAATGTGTGGGATTACAATTTAGAAATTCAGGAAGAACATGCAATAATTTTTTTACAAACTCATACTTGAAGTTGAAGCTACAAAAATCCTGATAGGTTTTAGCCTTCCAGTGTGCCAATTTCTGCAGTTTGCAAAAATAAAGAAGGGCTTGGTGGTCCGTGCACACTGTTAACTCATGCCGAGCGCCCTTTAAGAGATAATGCCAATTGGTCAAAGCCAATTTTATGGCTGCCAGCTCCTTATCATAGATGTTCTAGGACTTTTCAGGTGGAGAGAACTTGCGGGAAAATAGGTGACCGGATGCTCCAAACCATCATGTTCCTGAAGCAAAATAGCCCTCTGCAATGGATGAGGCATCACATGTTATGACTTAGGTTCTGGAGAGGTCCGCGTGTATTAAGATGGGGGTGACAAGAACACTTTTTTAATCAACTCAAATGCCTGCTGGAAATCAGGTGTCCAATGAAAGGGGACATTCTTACCTGCGAGTGGATGTAATGGGGAAGCTAACTGAAATAGGTCAGGGGAGCTTTTTAAGAAAACGATAGTACCCAATTTGCTTCTCAATTGCTTTTGGTTCCTTGGAGTTGGCCATTCACGAATGTCGTCCAGCTTGTTGGGGGGGAATGGCGTACCCATCTTTTAAGATGAGATTGTCCAATAAGGTAAACTCATCCATGAAACATCGCATTATGAAGGCTTGAAAAACAGGCCAGCCTTATGTAAGGGAGCCACTAATGCATCTAAGTCCTTTGCATGTTGTTCAGGAGTAGTGGGAAGTACCAAAATATTATTGATGTATGCAACCGCGAAAGTAAACCAGAGAACACCCAGCATACTTTCATCCTTTGGAACGTGGCTGGCGCATTCTTTATCCTGAAAGGCATTACTCAAAATTGAAAGATGTCCCCATTTATTTTGATTGTGATAATCCATTCCTGACCTTCCTTCATCTGAATTTGATTAAAGGCATTAACAAGATCAATTTATTGAGAACAAATACCGTCTGCGCTTCAGTTCTTCAGACTGGCACCAAGGTTTGTAGGTGGCTCAAAGCTGGAAAATTTGGAAAGAGCACCGAGAAGGAAATGGGAAAGGTGGGTTAGAATACTGAATTTTTTATTAAGCTAAAAAGCTTCAATATTTATAGGGTGCATTGGGACTCAGCGCCTTTGGGATTACTGGGGCCTCATCCATTCAGGATCTTTACTGATCTTCTGGAATGGCCACCTCGTGTGCATCCTCAGTGGATAGCATTGCTCACCTGACCAAATGGGTGGAAACGCCGCCCCACATGACTCTGGAATAGGGGAGGAGGATCCTGAATAGATTTAGCTTGGGTATGTTTGATGACAGATTTGGCTTGGCCTGATTTAGAAGGATGGAATTTGATTTGATCTTTATCTCAAATTCCGATAAGGCCCCCTCAAGATCCTTTCAGAGGGGGAAATATGGCTGTAGGGACCAACCATGCACCCAATTTACTACAGTCCCTTGGTCGACATCGGCAATGGAGTACTCAGACTTCACCCTATAATGACTTTATAGGGGCCTGAATAAAGTACGTCTAGCTTGTTCTGTCAGCCTCCAGGTCGATGGTGAAAAAAGAGAATGAGGTCACCTAATTGAAAATCTGGTAAGGAGGGTCATCTGAGATTAGATCAGGATGTCTCTCTTCCAGTAGTGGTGATAATGCCTTGAGTGGCTTGGG